>VXBJ01003160.1:23832-39092 GCA_013400055.1 Nycticryphes semicollaris | reverse complement strand
CCAGCTCGTTGTTGCTGCTGCTACTCCGGCTTTTCCCTCCTCCCGATCGCGCCTCATGTGTCCTCCGCCCCCGGTCTCCGCCGGGGCCGCTGCTGCAGCTCCCCGCTCTCAAACGGCGCCCGGGGACGGCTGCAAGCTCCTCCCGCCGGCCGGCCGGGCGGGCGGCGGCGCACGTGGGGCGGCTACCAAGTCGCTCCCCTCAGCGTTCCTCCGCTCGCCTTCACTCGGCCGGGCCGCGGGGCCTCCTCAGCGGGCGAGGCGGCGCGGACACCTTAGGGGCTGCGGCACCGCCCGCCACCGCCGCTGGGGGGGCAGCGGGAAGGGGACTGCCGACGGCAGCCACCGCGGAGGCCGCTGGCTCACTCGTCGCAGCGCCCCCCCCGCCCCCCGGTGGCCATTACCTCATGGCCCAGCCCTGCCGCGGGGGAGGGGCCGCTTCGTCGCCCGGCAACCGGCCCCCTGCCGCGGCCCGGCCAGGCGAGGCCGGCGGGAGCGGGTGAGAGGATCTCTCCGCAGCAGGAGGTGTTTGTCACTGGGAGGCCTAGCCCGAAGGCGACCGCGGGCAGTGCTGCCCCTCACCGCTCGCCCCCGTCCCGGGCGGCGGTCGGCAGATCGCCCGCCTTAGAAGTAACGCACCGCCGCTTCGGCCGGTGCCGGGCTCCCGCCCCCTTGACACGGCTGCCTCCCGCGGGACTTGAGTGGTGGATTTCCCCGGCTCGGGGAGGGTGTATCTGGGTCGGTAGCGGCCAGGACAAGTGACCCGGATCGGTTTGGGAGGCGCGAAGGGAACCGCCGCAGTGCGAGGAGGACCCTGGCGGGTCTGCCCGGCCCTCACGTCCCGCGGCGCGGCCCAGCCCTGAGCCGCTCGTGTCCCCACCGTGTGCCGGCCAAAGGGGCTACCATTTTCACAAGTGATGGTATTTCTTAGGGCCCCTTGGCCTTCTCGCTTTTGAATGACCTGGACGGGTCCAGCCAGCTGAGTACCTCGGCGACCTGTTCCTGGGATTGTCCCGGTGCATGCAAGAGCGCTGCCTGCCTGAGCTGTGCAAAAAGGCTTGAACAGAACACTGGCCAAGCACCCAGCCGGGCTGCAGGGACACCAGTGGACAGAAAAACCGTCATGGCAATAGGAGAGCGAGGGTCACGGTGAAGGTTAGACACTCAAATCACAAGTTTCTTCAAGTGTGATGGAGGAACAAAGGAGAGGAATCTTGCCCATGCCCTCCTGGAGAGGAAAGTTGCAGTATTGCATGCAAGAAGACACCAGAATATCCCCAAAGGAAAAGACTTGTTTTTAATGTCCCACTGACAGAGAAAAGCTTTAGTCCAAGTTTTAATAAATCTAATTTGAAAATGACAAAAAGAAACCCCGAGGAAGTCATGACTTCTTATTTCTGCAGCTCACAGAACTGTTTGTTGGAGGAGCCTTTGGTCGCATTTACTGGCAGGGGAAGAACAGAATGTGTCCCAAGTTTACAGCTGGTAAGACAAAAAGGTTGCAGTTGTGCTGGTGACAGGATTCCAGAAGCGTGGGATGTGTGTTAACCTCCAGTGAGTGCAAATGTATGTGGGGTTTGACCCTGAATAACCCACAAAAAGAAATGATCTAACGCTCCAACACTTTACAGATGCAAACAAAGAGAATCACAGATGGGGATGTGCCTGGGTGACAGAAAAGAGAGGAGAAATGTTACAAGAGAGGATTCACAGGCGCCTGCTGAGCAGGCGTGTCTTTAGAGGAGATCCCCTGGAAGTGACTAAGGGTGCAGTTAGATGGGATGTGTGAGTCAACCCAAAAGCTTGCTGCTCCCCAGAGGAGCAGGCTGCCCTCTCCAATTCTCCTGTGGAGGAGCCAGGCCCTCCTGAGTTTTTCCCTGGTGAGTGATTCAGTTTACTAACCTGGCAGAGAATTAATGATATGTTTTTGTTTGTCAGTTTTCTGCCAGAAAGGTGAAGTGAATAGATTCACCCTGAAGTCATAAAAGTATCAGGAGTGAGCACAAAGGAAGAGCTGAAACCATTTGGCTGGGAGAAACAGGACCATCCCTTTGGTGACACTGCACTCTTAAATCATCTCGGTAGTCTCATCTAACAGAAACTTCTTGTTACTGCTAGGAAGTCCAACATGTAAGTGTTATTGAAAAGGTTGGTCCCTTCTACTTCTCACCCTCAGTTGGGTGCTCCCATTGCTTCCTGTGTGCCCAGTCTTACACACTTGTAATCCTGGGAGTTAGCCAGTGAGCAAGCTAAAGCTCATGAGGCTTTTTAAAAAACATAGTTTTCTGATTAATTCCTGGAACAGTTAACAACAGAGTCAGATGAGTGGCAGAGGTTGCACAAGAGAAAGAACAAGACCGTGTGCTTTCAAACAATGGATTGAACTTTCCGGCAGCAGCTGGGTACTTTTTTATGAGGTGTAACATAAACCAAAGACAGCAGCAAGGAGGAATAGTCTGTAAGTAAAGAAGTACTTTTGAGAAGCAGAATTTGCTCAGTGCTGTACAGAATTGTAAAACCAAGAAATGGAAAAGTGAAGATTCACACCAAGAATAGAGAGAAAGAAGTCTGCATGATTAGAAACTTCTTGTTGAGAAGAACCAATTGACCTGTCCTGTCTGCAAGGAACAAGGATTTGAGATGTGCCTCTTAGACTGAAAAGCGTCTTGTTAGAGTCAGCAGAGGTCCTTCACAGTGGGAAAAATATCAATGACATGAACTATTTATACACACACACACAGTGTGTGGGAGTACATCAGGGGAGAAAACGTGGAACTACAGGATTGCCAGCCCCTTGCATACAAGGTAGGTGTTGTATGCTGGCCATGGGGTACGGTAGCAGGTGTTTGGTTGCTGCACCTGATCCTCCTGGTGGCTTTTTGTTAGGTGGTGCTTTAGTGCATACACCCATACTCTGTTGCATTCTTACTGCTATCTCAGTTAATCCACCTAGCAATTCTGAAGCTGGCAATTGACACAGTAACCAAACACTTCAAAAAAGTTTCTTAGCTCTCTGTGCTCTCTTTCTCTTTTCATTATCCTCCTCATTTTCTATCTCTTCTTGATTATCACATTCATTCTCAATTTTGCTTCCTTGATACCACCTCTAGAAGAGACTTTTTATTTCTGCCCTGCTAAAATAGAAGATATCAAATATACTCTTCAGTGAGCATGCTGTTGTTTTTCTTGCATGTTTCTCACTCGCTGTTTCTAGAACTTCCTTCATAGTCCCTTCATAGCACACAAATCACAGAATCCAATATTGCTTTTAAAGCATTTGAAGATTCAATTTCAGCAATCTCTGGTTTGTTTGTCAGCTGAAGATCCCAATTAAAGCTATGACTGTAAAGTTGATGATTTTAACCTCAGAGATCAAGCTAATTCCAACAGGCCTCAACAAATGATCTGAGGAAAAAAAAACAAACCGAACCAAAACCATGAACTAAAACATATCCCACGAATGTGTTTCTGAATAGCTGTGTTGGGGATTTAAGAAGAAAGGAGTTGTGGTGCTTCCTCTTTTTGTTCTTTCTGCTAATGCCTGGTGTTACTGTCCCCATTTCTCACACTTTTATATGTAAAGCTGTAAAGCTATTGTTGCTTTTACTTGAATGTCAAAACACGTAGATTTTTGCAAGTTGTCTGACTGAGCATGTAGAAATTAAAAATGCAAGTACTTTTGATGGATTTTTCTGGTTACCTTTTTGGTTTTGTTTGTTTTGTTGGTATGCAATGTTGTCTTTCCTGGAAGAATCAAATCAGCAGAAAAGCTTTCCTTGTTCAGAACTCTATGCTTCCTTCAGGTTGCTTTAGCCAGCACCAATGCTTTCTCCTTCTTCAACTGCTTCTCTACGGGAGATGTCTTCCCTGTAAGTGGCGGCATCTTTCAGAAGCAATGACAGCTTATGGCATGGGTCTGAAGTGTTATTGCAACTGTGACCTAAGGAGAGCAGACACGTCCTTAGGTCGCAGTGAAAAAGAACACAAGGAAAATGAGAGGCTAAATCAAAAAAGTGGAATTTTACATGCAAATTGAAGCATAAACACAAACAGAAGAGAAAAATAAAATTAAGATAAATTGTCTTAAGGAGAAAACTAATTTAAAATGCCCTGTGTAGAGGATTATATATAATAATTACGTAAAAAAAAAGACTATTATTCCAGAGCTTACCATCTGAAAACATGAAGAAAGCAAACAGTGACTCAGAGGATGGGGTTTTGCACATATTTGACAGTAGTGAAATGGAAGTTGGAATAAATAGTTTGTCAAGCTCAAATTAGCATTCAAAGTGACGACAAGTGCACAAACAAAGAGGAAATGAAATGCAACATAGTGACATAACGATAAATGTGCCAGGCATGCATTTTGCAAGAAAAAGGAAGAAAAAAAAGTACAATCAAGCAAAGCCAAATGAAAATTACACTGTGGAATGATGATAATATACCTTCAAGACATTGTGAATTCTAATCAGGATGCAAAGGATATCCTGAGTATACAGGCTGAATCTTCAGATTATACAACAGAAAAGCCATTGCTTTCTGCTGAAACAGTGAATCTGTGCTTGATAACAAAGCATTTGACTCTTGTGTGAGTCCAAACTGCTGCATGTATTTGAAGAAAATGGGATGTCCTTCCAACATGGTATACCTAGAACAGATGATGTAATTCAACCAGAACAGCATCTGTTTTACATACTTCATGTTGCACTGGAAGAAAGAATGATATGAGCACTGAAATACACAGAAAATAAAGCATCACTAATAATTTTACAGAGTCTCAAAATTACATAAGCAGCATGATAGTCACTGAAAAAGCAAGATTTTGATAAGGCCTGTTCAGCCTTCCTGCATAAGCAAGGTGATCATCTCATCATACTTTGGAAACCAGAAGATAGGCTTAGGTGTGGAGAATTCTGTATGTAGTGACTCTTGCAGCAGAAAAGTATCAGCTCCACCAGCCAGCCTCCCAAATCAGCATCAGAGCTGATGACACTCAGGAATGTGATCTGAGGAATGCCTGGCAGAAGCCGTGGTAGTCTGTAACAATTAACCACATCTCATTAGCAGATAAAACTGAATAAAAACAAACAAACAAAGAAATAAACAAAAGAATAAGCAGGTTTTAACTTCAGTATCACATACAGAATGGTTGCTGACTTCCCAAGGAAACGGAATGATTTGGGAAAGATAGAAGTAGCTTGATATATGCCAACCTTTAAAGGTACTAAACTCAGAGAGTATTAAAAATGGCAGAGTATCTTACCACCACATCTCTTCCAAATTTTAGACATATGCAAAGCATTGAGACCATAATGAAGGAAGAGGTAACACAGGCATGCTATACACGCAGTATTGGTGACCTTACAAGTTGATCCAGCGAGGTGAGATTTGGAGCCCTGTTCTTACAAAAGAAACCACTAGTAGTTTTTGCCTCACTGGTGAAACACACACATCGGCAAAGTCTGTTTTGCAATACTGTTTCCGCAGTGAAAAGGTCAGCTCTGTGATTGAGAAAGCAAATGTCCAAATAGAAAAATCCTAGAAGCTACCAAAAGAATTTGAAAAATCATTGCTACAACCAAATATTATCAGCATACGATACCGAAACTGTAACATTTGAATTTATTTAATGACTTTGAGAAGTACCAGTGAATACCTTGTACCAGAAAAAAAAAAAAGGTGAATAAATCATGAGAACCTTAATATTACCACAGAAATGCAACAATGAAGAAAAACAAAGTTTCACTCAAACAATGAAAGTATGTGCTAGTTTCATGAGGATATTGGAAAAGAATCTGAGAATGAAAATTGCAAGATAAAGATGTGCAAGGCAAAAGGAACATAAAAATATTATATAGGAGCACTGAATCATCATACCCAGGACACTGAGAATAGAAACCCTCTTGAGAATAGGGTCAATCTAGAATAGAAAGAAACACCATGTACTAGCAAGATGGGATAGAGCATGAGTGATCATGATAGCTGGGAGAAAACCTAAAACATGTGACAAAATAAACCAGAAGTGGATAGCATCTTCAACAGGCACCAGAGCAAACTAAAGAACAGATCTTCTCGCTAAAGGAAAACAAAACATTGAAACATAGCTTAGTATTACAGGCTACTAGTCTGACTTTTGGGAACCAGGCAAATGTCAGATGCTTCCACAGTACCCACTGAGGGTAGAGCAGCAAATTGTTTAAGCATTCCTGAACTATGTGGTTTCAATCACAAGATCTGTGTACCTTCAATTAGATCATATATTTATTTGAGAACAAGAATTTGATTACATCTGACTGTCTGATATAATAGCCAGGCAAATAGCAAGGCTGAGTTTGCTGTACAGACTGCTAAGAGTATTGAAACTGTGCAAACAGCAGAGAGAATGTTTTGCATTCCGTTCTTGACTGGAGAAAATATTTCCACAGAGAAGTTTATTGCAGTTGAATATGATGCTTGAAGTCCTGTTCAGTAACAGACTAAAACAGGAAGAAAAAGACCAGAGATAAGAGTCTTAAAACTACAGGTGGGGTTTGTATTTTTATTTAGATTCTTTCTTCAAGATAACTTTTGCACGGCAAGCAACACATTTGAAGAGAGAATCACAGATTCTTATACCAGATCAAAGGGAAAATGCCCCATCTGGAGTATATTGAAATTGTACACTCAGATTTTAAGAAAGATACAGTCATGTAATGAATTGTGTATCAATAACCAAAAAGCGCTGTAGTTCCTAACTAAGAGGTACTGGAAAAAGACAGCTATGAGTCAACATGTGCCCCCATGTCTGCTACTAATTACACTAAAAATTCTTCATCATGAAGACATTTAATATGAAAGTCTGTAAATTTTTTACTTGTTATTAAAGCATTCTTATGTGTTTCTCTTTGTAATGCTATTGCCACTATTATATGAAAATCTCAAAAGACTTTGTTAAAGTTCATACCATCTCACTCATATAAAATGGGATATTTACCTCCTTTATATAAAAAGAAAATCCCAACCTGGTCTAATTTAGCAGAAAGCTGGCAAAATACTAGAAATTTAGAAGCAAAGGCAGTGATTTGATTGATATTGTGCCTTAGTTTCGTCCCCTTGGACGGGAACAATGAATTTAAATTACTTCTCTACCATCTGCCATGAAACTGTCAGGACTGGTCTGCAATTGAGCTAATAATCTATTCTGTGTTTTTTTATATCAGCCATCCTCATCAGAGTCAAAGATAAAATACACAGTTTTCTAAAATCTAAATAAATCCCTCTTCAAAGCATACTTTCATTGTGCTTATTAAAAGAAACTAGGTGACGTCTACTTACGCATTCAGTTTATTTATATCTACTCAACTACTCATTTACATTAAAAGAGAAATTAAAAATTAATTTTGCTCGTGCGAAAAGCTGTAGCCTCATTGGTAATTACAGATCAACTCTGTAATTGCTAAGAACTTATGCTGCTAAATAGGACAGGATCTGAAATTGTTAAGTGAGCAATTTTGCCATACATATGCACATGATATTTTTCAACGCTCATGAGTCTGGTCAATTCTATGTGGTTATCTAATAAACCAGCAAAAATTAAACCTGTGTGCAGCACTGATTTCTTGCCAATTCTGTCAATTCTCTAACAACCTCCTAAATAGCTGTACTGTGACAAAATGTTCAGTGAGCTGTGTAACTAATGGAGCTTGATTTCCTCCAGACCTATGTCAAACGAGGTCATCCTCCCCCTCTACTCTGACCTAGTGAGGCCCTACCTGGAGCACTATGTCCAGTTCTGGGCTCCCCAGTTCAAGAAGGACAGGGAACTGCTGGAAAGGGTACAGCAGAGGACCACAAAGATGATTATGGCCCTGGAGCATGTGTCTTATGAGGCAAGGCTGTGAGGGACTTGGGTCTTTTTAGTCTGGAGAAGACTGAGTGGGGATCTGATCAATGCTTATAAATACTTAAAGGATGGGTGTCAGAAGGAAGGGGCCAGTCTTTTCAGTCGTGCCCAGTGACAGGACAAGAGGAAATGGGCGCAAACTTGAACACAAGAAGTTCCATCTAAGCATGAGGAGGAAGTTCTTGACTTTGAGGGTGGCAGAGCCCTGGAAGAGGTTGCCCAGAGAGGTGGTGGAGTCTCCGTCTCTGGAGACATTCCAAACCCGCCTGGACACGTTCCTGTGCAACCTGCTCTGAGTGGACCTGCTTTGGCACGAGGTTGGACTAAATAACCTCCACATGTCCCTTAGAAACCCATTATTGTTCTGATTCTGTGATTTTATGCTTTGTTATCTACAGCCTCTGCTGTCTAAGAAGGTATGAAACAAAACCAAACCCCTTCTTCACTTGACACCTTTCTAACATTCCTCTCTCAGAGTCGTTTGGATTTTTTTCCCCCTTGTTTTTCAGGGTTAGGGGCATTTAAATTTGTCTTGAAATCTTTTCTACAGCGGGAGTGAAAAAAATCTGACCATCTGCCGCACAGCCTAAAGAGACATCTTCCTCTTAAGAATACGACTTCTTTTATCAAATCTGGTTGACTCTGGGTTTAAACCTGTTCAGGTCAAGGTGAAGGTAAACCGTAATTCTTTACAACTTCCCTTAGGAAGACGTACTAAATGGCATTAAATGTTGTAGAATCATAGAATGGTTTGGGTTGGAAGGGACCTTAAAGATCACCAAGTTCCAACCTCCTGCCATGGGCAGGGACACCTCCCACCAGACCAAGTTGCTCAAAGCCCCATTCAGCCTGGCCTTGAACCCCTCCAGGGATGGGGCATGCACAACTTCTCTGGGAAACCTGTTGCAGTGTCTCACCATCCTCACAGTGAAGAATTTCTCTTTAGTATCTAATCTAAATCTCCCCTCTTTTAATTTAAAAACATTACCCTTTGGTCAGGGGCCTTAAAAACAGCCAATATCAGACCACCCTAGGATGAAAAAATAATGCGAGAACTCCACTTTACTGATCAATAGGGAAAACACTTGTTTCAAGGGCTAAATGCTGGCATAACAAAGCGCCCCCCAGTGAAGAGTTTACAAATTGCCATGACAGGACCGACGACCCTCGTCCGACGATAGGCCTACGCAGGTTTAATAAAAAAGCCCGGGAGCCCAGGCTGAGAGCGTCGGGGCACTGCCGGAGCGCCCCGTCAGGGACACCCCCACCCCCGTCCCCGTCCCCGTCCCCTGGCTCGCCCATGTCTGTCCCGCCCGCCGCCTCAGCCGCCCCGACCGTTAGCCCGCCACTGGCGGTTGCCTGGCAACGCGGCGGCTGCGCCCTTGACACCCCGCCCCATCCCCAGGGAGGCACCGCCCCCTCTCGATCGCGGGATCCGGGAACTCTCCACCGGCTCCGCGCTCAGTGGACTTGGCTCTGACGTACCCGCCTCCTGGTCCAATGACGGCTCCGCTCCCGTCTCCTGGATACAAGCGCGGGACGGCAATCATCCGGGCGACGGGCGGAGTGAGGTGAGAGACCCGCCGGCGAGTTGGCGGTATGTTTTTCCTAGAATAGGGGAAACAAAACCCGTTCGTGGAGTCGTTCAGTTTGTCGTGCTGGTGCCCCTTCCCGCTGGCTGGATTGTGCGGCCTGCAGGGACGGGTTTGCCCTCGGGGCGCATCCGAACCTCTTCTCTGGAGCATGGGAGACTCCGCCGCGAGCGAGCAGGGCTGAGTCGATTTCGGTTGATGGCGGCGGCGTATGCGGCGATAGTAACGCAGCCTTCTTGCCCGCTCGCTTCTTATGCCGCTTCTCCCCTCGGCTCACAGGTAGGGCTGTCGCTTCCTGCGTGCGGCTCACGGCCGTTAACTAGTGGGGCGCCCGCGTGCTTAATGGCCCCTGAGTCGCGCTCGAGGCGCGGCCCGCCCGCACTTTCCCCCCACCGCTTCTACCTCTGCGTCCCCTCAGCGCACTGGGCCCGCGGCCATAGTGCCTAGGCCTGACGCGGGGTCAGACCTGGTACCCCCCGACTAAACGCCACTTGAGGGGCAGGAGACCACCTGGGGGTATGGCCGACCCTGTGGCACCCTCACCTCTGTTGCAGGTGGGCTGCTGCGTTCTAGGGATTACTATACCATGCCTTAGGCCTGCCAAGCTGGTGGCTCTCGGTAGAGCTTTGTCTGCAGGAGATATTCAGCCCAGCAGCTCTGTTCGGTGTTCTGGCTGTTTTCTCACCAAGAGAAGGAAGAATTGTAGAACCACATCTCTTGGTGGTGTGGTCCTGTATCCTGCCCAGAGCAAATGGGTTTCTCTTGGTAGATAGAGTTTGCTGGCTGGAGTGTTTCTGTGGAGGTTCAGACCTTTTTCATTGTAGGTGATGGTGTGGCAGGCTTCTGTAGCAGCCATCTCACCTTGAGATGCTTATTTATGCTTTTTTGTGTCACTTTATTGTGTCTCTACACTTTATGTCTGAAGTGATGAATGTGCTGCAGCTGTTGAAAGTCTGCCTCACGGATTGTGCTCTGCTGGTTTGTGTACTGAAATGATGTCTCTTGTAAATTCTGCATCATCTGATTTGTACTGTGGCACCTGGATGATGTTCTGGCAAGAACCAGTATTGTGGTGATAGGCTCTGTTGTCTGCTGCTACCCCAATCCTTTGTTGTATTTTCTCTTGAAGTCCTGTTTGAAAACATGGGAATCCTCTAGTTTTCATTTTGGTCTTTGCTTTGTCTCTCTGGAAGCTTTGTGTTTTATGAAAGAGGTAAAGTGCAATTGAGTCTGTGGTTTATGATTAGGCATTTGGCAGTTGTGTTACATAAGCAGCCCTTCCTCTCCATCCTTGTTGACCATTCCTGTTACTGCCCTACCTTCTCCATTATGCTTTTTTTCCTGTGGTTTTAGGATAACTACGTTGAGAACTGGTCTTGTTGAAGAGAAAACAACAGTTTTATAAACAAAAGCGAAAAAGTCATGTGGATATGAGACCAACTCCAAATGTTTTAGAACTAATTAAATTCATAGTTGGAAGAACTGGGCATCAGATGTGAAGAACTTACTACAAGGAACTCATTGGGGACTAGTTAGCAATATATTCTGTTTCTGGAGTATGTTGATACCGGGATTTTTTATGTCCATGCTCTTACCCTGGTGGAATAGCCGAGGAGCAGGATGGAAAGCTGACATGGAACTCTTTTTGTGTATTGCAGTTGCTTCAATATTTTGCATTCAGTTCTCCCATTGCTCCAAGTATTCTCTATGAAAATAATTGTGGAACAAAAGAATTTACTGGGTTTTTATGACAAGCATCTAACTATACAAATGACACTTCCGGGGTCTGCAACAAATGGCAAATGTTGAATTTGTTTCAGTATGTAAATTAAAGCATATACAATTCTTGACAAATAAAAATTTAAATTTCTGTTGAGCTTCCTGATTCCCACAACATCACACTGTCCAACAAATTTAGACAGCTTCTATTTGCAAGGAATTGTTTCTATCCATGACAAATGTTCAGAGTCCTACAACTGATAAAGCTACGTTCAGCTTCTCATTGGTAAGAACACTAATAGTCACAAAATCCTGTGGGTTTTTTTTCAGTTATGCTGATGGCATCAGTTATTTGGTGGATTTACCATGTGAAAAGTTGCAGGGGCACACTTGTCTGAAGTGCCCTTGGACAGAAATGCCAAAATTGCTTGGCAAGGCTTTCAGCGTGAACTGTTTTCATTTGCAGGGCAGTTTTTTGTAGAACATACAACTTTAAGTTTAGTAGTATTATTTTTATTTACAGATAAAATATTCATAATTTGTGGCTATGGGTCCTGTGTAACTTTTTCAATGTGTTAAGAACTTTGGAAGTGGAAAATATTATTCTCTATTCAAAATTTTTATCACGTTTCCTGGGAGGAGGCCTTCTTTGAAGTTTGATCTTGTTGGAAGTGCATAATTTATATTTTTAAAAATCATGAGGGTAAATCCTATACATCAATTACTACGATATGTAATGCTTTCCCTCTCTCCCCCTTCCTTTAAAGGTTTATTTGTTTGTGAGATTAACTCCATGTTTCCAGTCTGTTGCCTGTAAAGCATTCTTACGTATGGAGAACTTCATTCTGTATGAGGAGATTGGAAGAGGAAATAAGACAGTTGTTTATAAAGGAAGAAGAAAGGGGACAATTAATTTTGTCGCTGTTCTTTGCACTGATAAATGCAAAAGAGCTGAAATAACAAACTGGGTAAGTAGTGGGTTTTTTTCCTGCTAAATCTGGGAAAAGATACAGCTTACAAAATCCTTGTAGCACAGGTAACAAAAGAAAAATACCAGTGCTTCTTTACATGGAGTTTATCACCTTTTAGGTCAGCTTCTTAAGATTTTAAACTCATACTTTGATTAAAATCTTACTTTGATTAAAGAGTCTTACTTCAATATATTTATTTGTTCATCTAATGTTATTGTTAAGTCACACACATAGACCCATGCTTACAGGCTTACTATTTCTATGATACATCAGAGAACTTGCAAAAACATTTACTCCATGGGTTGCAGGTAGATCAGTGCTCTGCGGTTACCCTCCATGGGCTGGAGGGAGACAGCCAGCCTCACCACGGTCTTTGCCATGGGCTTCAGGGTAATCTTTGCTCCAGCACCTGGACCACCTCCTCCCTCTCCTTCTTCACTAACTTTGGTGTCTGCAGTGCTGTTTTTCTTACATACTGTCATTCCTCTCTCTAGCTGCTGTTCCCCAGCAGTTTTTCTCCACTTCTTAAATAGGTTGTCCCAGAGGCACTATGGCTGTCTCTGGTGAGCTCAGCCTTGACCAGCAGCAGGTCCATCTTGGAGCTCGGTGGTATTGGCTTTCTCAGACATGGGAAAAGCTTCTAGCAGCTTCTCACAGAAGCCACTCCTATAGCCCCCTGCAACCAAAACCTTGCCATGCAAACTGGGTACAGTGTTATATTCTATCTCATTGTTTCTATTATAATTTGTTGGGTGATTGATGAATATGCATTTAAACATTTTGTTCTTAGAAGCATATTCATCTTAGAAAGCCTGTGGGGATACCATATATATCATGCTGAGAAGATACAGAGGCTTCTCCAGGGATTAGACATGTAGGTTTGATAAAAATACACATTTCTAGGGACCTTTGAATGATTGCTCCTGCCTGATAAGAATAGGAATGATGGAAAAATTCCATTTTACCCTTGTGGTCTCATTGCAAAAGAAAGTAGGAATGCAAGTTTGACTCCAAATTCTGATAGCCAGTTTGTTCTTGTTTCAGTCATGCAGGAAGGTTAAACAGTGCTTATAATTTGGGTTGGATTTTTAAAATGAGTGAGTCAGGCAGGGTCTTTAAGGAAAGTTATCTTTCCTCAACACACACGTAAAACTGAAATATTTGAATTCAAGAATAATTTTAGTGCACTGGAAAGGATAAGAAAACAAGTAGTTGATCTAGAGTAAATTTGTGTTGTCTTTGAACTTACAGGATAGAGGAGCAAATACATTGCTTTTTTTTTTTACAGTTAAATGNTAATATATTACATTATAAATTATATTTGTAAGAGAATTTTTAGAATAGTTACTCCAAAACAAATTCTTAGATCTTTGAAAAAGCTTAATAATTATCGGATTATTAGCAATAATAAAGAGAGAAAGGAGCAAATCAATTTATAATGTATACATGATCTAATATTGTTCAAATTAATTTTTTAATTGAAGGGCATTTCTGTAGCTAGTAGTTAATTATGTAAGCTTTTTTTCCTCTTCGGTAGAAGTATTTTGGCTTTTATGTTAAGACTTTAATTTCAGAGCTCTAAGGGCTCGAAACTGCATGAAGTGGTTTACTGAGTTTTGATAGGTTCTCATAATTCTTAGTAAAAAAATCTACAAATCGTTCTCTGATTGTGATGACTGCATGTTTTCAACTCCGGATGGTGTGCTTTACTCCACATGGAAGGAAAAGAAGGCCAGTTGTGGAAGTGAGGCATGTTAAAATCTTAGTGTCTGGAGTTTGTTTCATAGTAAAAGTCTGCATTGCACACAGCCTTTTTTTTCTATCCAGAATTCTGTTTTCAAAAATTACTGAAGAAGAGAAGCTACAAGTTCTGGAAAAAAATGAGTAATTGTTTCAATGATTAAAAGTAAAGTTAATGGCTCATATGGAGGCTTTGTTCTATTTGCTCAGTCTAACTTATGGGCACATATTTACTTTATTAGACAAGCAGGATGGAAAATTCTATACTATAGCTATGTAACATGGTCTTGGTTTTAAAGGAATGACTTATTTTGTAACCAGCATTGAAAAGGCTTAAATAATTTTAATATTCAGCAGTGTTAAATAATTTGAAGAACAGTGTGATGACAGGCCTTTTAGTCTTGCTATTCTCTGAAAGAAATTACTGAGCACAGGAATAAAATATCTAGTATCCTTTTCTATGGAAAAACTCTCCTAGTCCCTGTTTTCATTGAGACACTTATATTTGTGTCTTTTATTGTTATGTGCATGATTTGGTGAAGATATAAATAACAGGAATATAGATAACCCAGGAAACCCATAGATAATTCACAAAATGCAAACTGTAGTCTTAGGGGAGCAAGTTTGGTGCGGGAGCTGTAAAGGACCAGAGATTGAGGAAAGGGATTTGAGGGAGATGGGAATGTGGAGATTAGGGCAGGAGACTGTGGCAGGAAGGTGGAAAAAGACTGAGCAATGAATTTGTGGGAAATTAAGTTAGGAGAAGTCCAAGTCTTATGACCAGTTAGGACAGGAATGACTCAAAGGGAATGAGTATGATGACATACCTGAGAATGTGCAGGAACTGAAGAAGTAGGTTATGGGGGAAGAAGAGGGATTTTTACAAGAACAGAGGGACAGTAACAGTGGGAAAAAGCATAGAACATGAATGTGAACCCAGGGAAGGACACAGGTGATAGAGGATATGTATGAGGGTTATCAGGAAGGCTTTGTTAGCTGTAATCTGATCAAAACCAGAGGAAGGGTTGGTTGTAACTTAGTGGAGAAGGAGCATGGTGATTTTAGAAGGACAGAGAAGGGCCTTATGTTAGGAGGAGTAATAGGACTTGCTGGGCCAGGAAGCTGGACTTTGTGTGAGAAACCTGGAAAGTGGAAGTTTAGACCTGTGTATTTTTGTTTTGGTTTGTCTTTTAAAATTCTTCTTTTCTTAAAAAAGAACATGGAGAGAGTGGAAAGGATGAAAGTGACAGAAATGAGGCACATGATTAAAAAAAGTACTGTACTATGTGTGAAGAACAAACAAACAAAAATTTGTTGGATAATGCTGACCTCAGGACCCCAGAACATAACCCAGTTTTA
>VXBJ01003160.1:359-23825 GCA_013400055.1 Nycticryphes semicollaris | reverse complement strand
TTTTTTTTTTTTTTTAAATTGTCTGTGAATTCAGTGGAAAATTGCACGTCATTAGCACTTGTCCACAGAAGTTGATAGCCTGCTCTTGGGGATGTTTATTCTTTTAACTTATGCAGCAGGGATCTGGCTAAAGAATTTGAATAAACCCATTAGGGTATATTACATTGTGTCATGTCACAGTTTCTGGGTTTCTTTTTTCCCTTCTGTTTTCTTTGTAAAATAAATCAATATTAAAGTAACTCTGAAGTCATGCACTCAATTTAATTGTAGCTGAAATTAAGATTTTTGTCACAGTATTGGAAATAGATTTATTTTTTTCCTCTACATCCTTGATTTTGTAACTCTTGGATAATCTCGAGAAATACTTCTTACATCTAGTGGTAATGATTTTTGCTCGATAACTTTTGAAGAAGTTTGTATAATGTATTTGGGAATTATTTGTATAGCATCTTCTTTATATGCACTTGCTACACGTGTAAACATTTCAGGTGGTTCTCTAGAATCTGTTATTGCTCAAGACAAACATCTACCTGAAGATGTGGTGAGAGAATTTGGTGTTGATTTGATTACTGGCTTATACCATATCCACAAGCTTGGAATTATTTTTTGTGAACTGACACCAGGAAAGGTAAGAAACAGTTATTACTTATGAGGGGACAGCTGTATGTTACTTTGTATGCCATGAGCATTTAATTCATTACGTCATTTTACTTTTTGGAAGAGGCTTATCTCAGGCTGGAGGCCAGTTGAGTTTGATAATATATATGAAGACAATTAGAGACCAAACTGTAGCTTGAATATTTTATGATCTAATTGATTTCTTTCCCTGTTGCATACTTGGTGGGAGGTAATAGATTCTCTTTGACTTGGTGTACTGGTTTGATTTAATGAAGTATTTTAGTTCTCTGTCCTCAGATATACAACTTTTTTGTTACATGTATTCTGTCATTATGCGGAACATTTTGAATTCATCGAAAATGCTAGTGAAGAAATAGTTAACTACACTTTCTTTGTTAATAACCTTCTCTATTGTTTCCAAATGCTCTTCAAGTTATAGTCTTACTCTTTCATAAAAATAAAAATCTTTATGTAGCTTCTGATTTTGTGTGTGTGTAACTTTCGTGTGTGTGTGTAGTTTTCTCAAACTCTGTGTTTGGTTTTAATTTATGTAGTAACCAGAATGTAACTATAACCAAAAATTCTTGCTTAACGCTGTTTCTGATCTTGATCTGAGATTGAGTTGGCCTTATCTTCGTGATCTGTAATGTCTTGCACAATTGTACTCCATTTTGGTCATTTATGAGTCCAAAGGCAGTAAAAAAAAAATAAAAATGAATAAAGCATAATGGATAAATAAAGCCTCTATATTCTTCCAAGGAAGAATGTTGATGTAAAGTACTCCTTTGAACACAAGATACAGAGTGCTAAAGTAAGACTGCTTCCCCCTGCCCCTCATCTGACTGAAGAGGCTATTTCTCCAAAGACCATTTTTAGGATTAGGAAGCTCTTAATTGTGAGAATAAGCAGTGACTACACAGAGAAAAATCTCATGATCATTGGACAAAATCCTTGAAATTTTCTGCTAAATAAAATTAGAGTCAGTTTTTTTCTTGGTCCTTTTTACTACACTTCGATTTTCCTACACAATTTTACTCTACTACTTCTTTCTTTTCTACAGCAACATCATTGTTCATTTAGATTTAATAATGATTTAACAAAAGTGCATGTTAAGCTTCCTGAGGGCTCTATAGTGAGATTCTGTAATTTCTTTGTTTCAAGAAAAAAGGCTGTATTGGTGTTGACTTCAAAAAAGAACTTTTGAGTTAGAATTTTCAGCAGTCATCAATTTTATTATATGATACTTATATGTTGGATTATGTTTATTCTTCTAGATTCTGCTGGAAGGGCCTGGCACTTTGAAATTTAGTAATTTTTGCTTGGCTAAAGTAGATGGTGAAAACTTGGAAGATTTTTTTGCTTTAATTGGATCTGAAGAAGGTGAAGGAAATGTCAGTGAAAGCACTCCACAAAGATATCTGAAAAGCAGATTTCAAGGTATGATATTTTTATAAGCCAAAATTAACATACAACAAAGGAACAGAATTAAAGTTTGGGAAAGCCTCTGTTTGCAGTAATTTGGGGAGAAGACCTTGAAAAAAGAAAAATTCAGGAAATTTATTTTAACCTTCAGAATCTTCTATTAGTCAGCATTGCAGACCATCTTACAGACTTCTGTTTCCAACATACAGATGTGTTAATAGCAGTTACTATTATTGGGAACAATGGAATTCTTGGCAAAATTTTTTTGAGAAAAATAAAAGAGCATTCTTAATAATTTGCTGTCTCCTGCAGTAAGTCCATATTGGAAATACTAAGATCAAGAACAGATCTTTATTCAGGAAGAAATACAAATCTAATCTCTTTCCTGTTGCCTTTCAGAACAGCTGTGTTGATGTGTATGGTTAATGACCTTTTGTCACTTAAAAAAATAAAACCCAGGAAGAAAAGAATCCAAAATAAGCTTTTTAAGGACTATAGAATTGGCATTTTTGCTGAGGTTGTGTAATATCTTTTTAGAGATTTTTGAGAAATGAGTTAATTGTTAGATGGGAACTACCGTAGAAATAGGAACTTCACAAAAAGGGTTTGTGAATAAGTTGCTATAATTTGATAAGTTAGCTATAAATAATTTTGATCAGTGATCTAGTTAGCTACCTTTAGCAGAGCCTTTTAATTTCATGAAAGTTTATGTCTTGGGATAACTTATTTTTTTTAAGCACGTAATAAAACCTGATGTAACAATTCTGTTATTCTCATGAGAATTAAGTTGGTTTATCATTCAGCTCAATTTGCTTGTCTCTGGAAGCTGCCAAGATACATCAAAACATCCTTTGCATTGGCACTGTGTTAGAAAAGCATAGCCCAAACCAGCTTGGTTAATCAAAGTGAAATAAACAAAAATAGCATAATTCAGTAAAGGTATAGGTGAGAAGTTCTTTGAAAGTACTTAATATTTGGCATCTTAGTTTTTATATCCTAAGTGAAAATAAGTGAAGTCCTAACTGACTGAAGTGTGGAGACAAAGTTTGAAGTGTTGAACAGGATGAATGCTATTCAACAGTGCATGAATAATGAATAATCAACGTGTGTTATACATACTGTATTTTGTAGGCTCTCCGTTATACACAGCTCCGGAAGCAATAAAGGGAGAAGACTTCTCCAAAGCCAGTGATCTGTGGTCATTGGGATGTTTACTTTATGAAATGTTCACAGGTTGTAAGTTTGTGTATCTATTTAATCTCTGTGATATTGATATCATAGGTTGTGGTCCCAGAGTAAATTCTTGTGATGTTTCTATGAAGTTAAGATATAGAAAAATGTAAGACGGGTTTTAAAGATTTCTTGAAGAATATACTAACTTTACTTAAAAAAAATAGAAGGGACTTTATCAAATAATCAAGTGAAGTAGTACTATTAAGTTGTCTTTTTGACTGTGTTCTGAATAATATGATACCAACCAACCTGTATTGCTTAAATACTGTGATCTGAAATTATTGCAGTCCTCAAATTCACTGTAATGTTTTTAATATTAATAATAAAGGTAAAATTAAAGCACTCGGAGCTTGAAAGAGAAAGCTGTTTCACTCTATAAAACTAGTCAGTTGGTTTCCTGCAGATAAAAGTGCCTGCATTGGTTGCAGGTGGAAGGAAAATTTCACCACAAAAGAGAATTACAGTGCAACCTTGTGAAGTTTTAGCTGATCTGTTGGCTCAACATAGTTGCGCAGTGTCATGGTTTAACCCCAGTCAGCAAATAGGACCATGCAGCCATTCATTCACACCCCCAACTCCATCATTCCTGCTAGGGTAGGGAGAGGAGGCAGAAAAAGGGACAAATGTTGTGGGTTCAGATAAAGATAGTTCAATAGAATAGCAACAGAAAACATAATAATGATGGTAAAATAATGTACTGCATCACTCGTTTTGTATAATTGCTCACCGCCCAGTGACTGGCTGCCCAGCTTGTCCCAAGCAGCAGCCGTGGATTCCTGCCCACCAGCCAGCTCCCATTTATACCCTTGACTTAATATAAGCATTCCCTAGCTGCAACTTAGACAATGTGTGTCATCAGCATTATTTTCATACTAAATCCAAACCACAGTAGCTACTAGGATGAAAGTTAACTCTGTGTCAGCTGGAAACAGGACATGGATACTGAGATTTCTGTCTAGACCTTCTCCTGTTGTTGTCTTGGTGCTGATTCATATGGGACTATCATGGTGACCTCCACCAAGCCATCTGTAGTGCCTGTTCTTTCCTTGGTCTCTTTGGTCTCTTTTGCAGTTCATGCTAGAAGAATTTAACCTAAGGTTTTGTGTTTAAATTGACAAGAGAACTTGATAAATATAAGTCAGGCTGATGTTGTTTATTTCTTTAGATATTTCCTTAGAAAAATGAGTTCATGCTGTACCATTGCATCTGACAGCCATTTTGAAGTTTGCCTGATCTGTGAAATACACTTCTGTTTGTTTGTAGGAAGAGCACCGTTCTTCTCAGACAGTCTTTCTGAATTAATTGGAAAGATTTTATATGAGGATCCATTGCCACCTCTACTAGAGGGTAATGTTCTGTTACTGTTCAACGAATCGAATCAGAGTAATACTTACAAAATTGAAGTTCTATTTTGCAATATTTCTTCTGAGGCTGATTGCAGGAATCAGTTAGCTGTCCAACATGAATGTTAGCATTACCTTCTTTTGATAAGAATTCATCACTAATGGAGAAAACTTTCTTATTTACTTGTTGACAAACAGGCATGTCATTTAATGTTAAGAATTAAAAGTAAATCTCTTCTGGGATGGAATTTTTTATCTCGGACATTCTAGGCATCAGTGGTATTCATCAGGCACTTATATTATTGGTTCTTTTTGTAGTAATGTAGTGAAAATGGGGACCTGTAGAATTAAAACTGTTGTTATTTGTTTCAGCTCTAAGAGATTTTGTTTTCAGAGTGGAAAAAGTGCATTTCGTAGTTCTCAGCTCTCGGAAGTAGTCTTTCTCAATTAAATAAGAATTTTGGAAACATACTTTGTATAATAAGATTCAACAATGGTACTCTTAAAATTATCATGGTTAGGGGAAATATAATTTCAATTAAAGCAGATTTCATTTCCACTTTATTTCTTGCTAGTAGCTATGGGATAACTGGAGGGTGCTTTTTTAACATATAAGCAATTTTAATTAGTTTGAGCATTGGTGTGATTTTTTTTTTTGGTAGGTTGAGAATCGTTTGAAGTACAAAGAGTGTGTATTTATGATTCTTCATACGTTCAGGTTATCAGATTAAATTCTTAAAGCTTTTTTAACATGATCTGTAGGTAATCATTTGATCTCCATTGTGTGATGGTTGTTTTTCCTGCCCAATACTTATGCTCTCAAGTACTTCTATTTACAGGTTCTACTTTTCACAAACCTTCTGCTGAGTTCATTAGTTTGCTTGATGGCTTGCTTCAAAAGGACCCTCAGAAAAGGTAAACAGTCTCATCCATGACAGTTGTTTCCATCGTCTTTTTTCACTTGTGGAAAAAACAGTTACTGTGTTACTGTACGTACAGTAATTTGTAGATCACAAAGAATGAAAAAAAAAAAACCCATAGTCCCTCATATAAAATAAGAAATTATGCATTTTCTTAAATGAAGACATACACAATTATTAATGTTTCAAAGAAGTATATTTTTGTAGCTAATACTCAATATAGAACTTCATCACAGAAATTATGGGCAGTTTTAAAATTGGATGGCTTTGCTTTTCCAGAGCAGTGAGCCCATCTATTTTATGAAGCTTTAGTTTATATCTGATATAGTTATATTGCTAAATAATGTAAGATTATAATTTATAGGGTAGCTGCAATAATTTACATATTGGGATTGGCTCTGCCAGTTTCTTTCATTCTTAGTCTTACACCTCTGTGTTGCATGAATTATCCACTCTAATTTTAAACAAAAAGTTTGTCCTGTAAGAAAACTTTATTGACCAAATAAAAGCAAACAAGGATTAATTGCTCTGTAGTGTCAAAACCTAGTCTGGTATCTCTCTATAGAGCTGTACTTTGCCACTGCTTTTTCAGTTTTTCTTCGTTTGTTGCTTTTTCAAAAGGCTGAATTGGACAGCCCTATTGCAGCATCCCTTCTGGAAAGGATCCCTTAGCCATTGTGGTGGTGATTCTGCTGACAGTCAGGGCGTAAGCTCAAGGTAGTGAATGTTCAAGGAAGAATTCTTTTATAGTAAATCTAAGCAAATATTTATGTATCATTATTATTATGTTTTTCTGTAAATTTTCCTGCTTTGAACTTTGCTTAGGATTTTCATGTTGTTAACTAACAGTTGAATGGAGTTTTAGACCATTCAATGATCAGGTTTGGATGCTTTAGGAATTACCGTATTAGTGTATTACGTGGTTTGCTTTCAACAGAAATTGACTGCTGATCTAACTGGTCTCATTTTTTCATAATTTGTTTATGTAATAATGATGCATAGTAATTTGACTTAAAATTTTTTTGAAAGCTTTTATGGAATCCTATAAATAGAGACCAATTTTATCTCTCCTGATTTTTTTGTTTGTTTGTTTTTGGGCATCAGGCTTAGAGCATCACAAAGCCTGTCAGTACAGCATCTTAGATTTGTGGTTCAGCCTTATATCCTTGTAAATGCAGCTGACCCATATTCTCTGCTTGTGACAAAGCATTAGTCTGATGAGTTTTTTTCTATATTTGTAATACTCTACACTGCTATATATGCAGAAGAACCCAGACCTTTTGTGAATAATAGGTTCAATGTATTAAAAAGTTAAGCTACTCCAGAACTTCTGTTACCGTGCAGTTTTTTTAGTTTTTAATTTTGAATTGGGATATTTATTGTTGATTTTAAAAAATGTTTTATTCTAAATATTTGAAAGATACTTAGGTATAGTTAGTTAATTAGTTCCCTTACTATAGATAGTGAGGGAACTAATGTGAAAATAGGTTTTTAGATTGCTGAGTGTTTTTTGTGTTCTATTTTAAAATTCTGTCTTGTGTTGTTTAATGCCTGTTTCTGATACCAGTGCTGCAGTATTTTTGTTATTAATGTTTGTTCTAATTTGAGGTACAGATCTTTGACTTTTAATTTTATTACTGCTTTCACCACCAAGGCAGATAAGAAATCAAGATTTAAAGTTTATACCATAAAGTAAGAATTTATTTGAGGTTTTAGCAAGACTTACGTCAGCCTCTAACAGTGCTCACCTTTGAGAAATTCTCAGAGAATCGGAATAATCTTAGTCTCCTACAAAATATTGAGCTATTTGATCTTACTCTTGAGGGTTTTCCAATGACTCTGAAATAATCACTGAGGTATGCCCTAATTGATAAATATGATAAACGTAGAACTTGGGCTTTACATGCAGAAGAAGCTCAATACTTTTTCTTTGCCAGCTGTGAGGTCCATGTATCTCCAGGATACGTATTCTCTACAGTGTGGGTTTGATTAATATTTGATATCCTGGAGACCCTTCAGGAAATGTGATAGAACCCAGTTCAATGTGAATAATAGAGGACTATATTAAAATACCCAATCAATCAAAAGCAATAAACTTGCAATTAAGTGTGACATGTAAATTGCTAAGCCACAAGAAAAAAAAAAAACACCTAGTTTTTATTGGTACAAACCTAGGCTACAGACTTCATTATCAGAAGTATGTTTGCTGTGATTTTTTCCTGTGAAGTCTCTGAAGTTTTTAATATTTCTTTATAGCTCTCGTACTATGGGGTAATAAATCAGCTTTTCTAGTTTCTTTCATGCAAATTCTACTGAGGAAGCTAGAGAACTTTTATTATTCTCAGAGTCATTTGCTGTAAACTTCATTTTAGTCATTGCCAGTACTAATACAAAAACAGTGTAGCACATTACAACATTATGCTGATTTAGAGAATGACATCTAAATTTTATGTTAATAATTGAAAGAAATAATGCACATATGCACATGATTTTTTAATTCTTTTTTTAATGTGTAATTAATATCTTGTGTTTAACAGCAGTGAAGACAGGGAATCATCTGTGGCTTGGAGTGCCAAAGAGCTAGTGGAAACTCATAAAAATCTAGATCAACTGTCATCCTCAAGAGCCAATAATAAGCTACCAAGTAATTCTTTCAAAATAGGTAGTAGTATTCATTAGCTTATTTTCAATTACTTTGTCCCGTGAATTTTGTCAATGTTGGCAACATGCTTATTCTCTATGTTTTATTTATTTCTAACTTATGAATGCAAGTTCATGGTCTCTTTTTTGTAGAAATTCAGACTGAATTACGCCCCAAAAGTGCAGTTGATGGTGAATCAAATGAATCTATATTTCTTCTCAGGTATGAAAACCTAAAAAACAATTAGAAAATCGTTTTTTTTCCTCTGTCTCTTCAGATGTTTTGTTGTGCTGTTTGTAATATTTTGTTAGTATCTCCTTGAGATACCTTTGAAGAGCTGCTAATGCAGTGTGTGCAAATAAAGCAAAGCTTTTATAGCTTTGTTACACTGGCTTCTGGAAGTAGGGTTTTGATTTCTTAGCTGTCCATCTAAACAGAATAATTTATTTTGAACTTTCTTTCCTTCTTACTATATATGAGAATATACTTTAAATATGCTTATTTAAAATATACAAGAATAAGCACTCAACTTATGATCCAGTAATAATTTTTATGGTTTTAATTTACTTGCTTTTTCTATGAAATAAGTGATTTGCAGCTCAATATGTTTATTTCTGCTAACAATTAAAACACATTGATTTGAAGATATTGGTTAAATTAGTTTTAGATATTTTTTCATCTAATTGATTTAGATTAAATTAGTTTACTGGCCTGCCACTTAAGAATTCTAAAGTTCCTTTTAAACACTTTAATTTGAATTACTAAAAAATAAATTCACTAGCAGCTTTATGAAAATTGCAGATTTGCAGTGTTCCGGTCTCTCCTTTCTTAATTTTCTAATTAGAAACGAGATTTTTTTTTTTTTAAAAAAGATAAACTGAAAAATCAGTTCACATTCATACATGAAAATCAGGCAGGTTTCTGTTTATCAATGTTGAAAGTTTACGGTATGGCATGAAAGCTTCAAAAGAACAACAGAAAACAGTTTGCACTGAAACTTAATCTGTGTTCTTTGTTGGGTTTTTTTCTTTACTTTTTTGTCGTTCTTTAAGTTCTCGTCACACTCCTAGAACTAGCACTGCAGTAGAAGTAAGTGATACTACTACTGCCCTTATCCAAAATTCTCCACAAAGAGTCTCATGCTTGCAAGAGGTGAGTAGATAAATAATACTAATGGATAGTGGTATCTTTGTGGTTAGAATTTTAGCCTCTGTCTGTGGCAAAATCTACTTTTTTCTCCATCCTTCAATAGTTATAACAAAAAAGCAGTTCCTACAGCCTGCAAGTTTAAAAAAAAAAAAATTGCAGAAATTCAGATATAAGAGTTAAGCAAGATGCTAAGTCTCCTTTTTCCAGTGTATAAAAGGGATAATGCTATTTTCTTTCTTCTCAGTTTACTTTTTTAAACTTAGGTTGCAAGGTTTTTAGACCTAATACTTTTTCTCCCAAGGTGTTTTTTTATTCATCATTTTTAGTTGTCCCTATCTGCTATGACATATATAAAATGTAATGTAGAAGATGTTGTTTATATGGTGAAACTGTGTGGTATAATGTTGAAATAAAATATTTGGAGAATAAACACAGTTTCTTTTTTTTTTCTGCAAAACAGGGGTTTTTTTAAAAAGCTTTGTTCTTGTTTTGGGCTAAAAATGTGTGCTCAAGTCAGCAGACTATGGAATCAACATTGAAAGAGCTCACTTACACTGAATCTGATCTTCTCATAACACCAATCATTGACAATCCAAAGGTATAGCAAGATAAAATGTAAGATTCAGGAACTAGTGGGTGAGGCTATTTTTTCAGATAAAACTTTAATCAGGGTGAAACTCCTTTCCTGTATTTTATAATTCTCATTTTAAAGCAGTTCCACCCAGTCATCTGGCAAGCTCTCATGCTATTTTTTGGCAGTCTTATATAATCCTATTGTGTTGCTAATTTGGAGAACTGAGTTATTTTGGGGTTGAATATTAATATTAAATAATGTCTTAGAAATAGAAACTACTAAATGCTGTGTACAGTGCTTTTGTAGGTTTGTTTTCTGGTAACTTGCTTTGGTATCTATTACTGAAATGAACACAAAACCTAGTGTGTTTTGATATACTCCAAACAAGGCCCTAAGCCACAAGATCTACATTAGGAGTTGATACCTTTCATGTGGTAATGTTTATAGTAAATAGTAAGCTACTCTCTCTGGAAAGGAAGACCTGAACTTACAAAAATGTGTATCCAGTTTGTCACAGGGATTCTAGTGTGGTAACAGTTTGTGCTGAGTCTCTTGACCAGAAACTGACACTTGCTTGGCAGCAAAGAGAAGACCAAAAAGGAGTTGGAGCTCTGCACTGCAGTGACAATGTAATTTGTATGTATAGGCAGATGTGTAATATTGGTAGGAGGAATGATAGGCAAGAGCCCGTTGAGTCTTCCTTTTATTTCTGTTAAAAAAAAAAGTGAAGTCATTTTAGCAACTTTACTCAGATGCAGGGAATGCAACACTTTACATTGGAAGCGACCATCTAGCTCATTAGGAAAACTCTTACAGCCTTTAGTAGCCGTAGCTTTAATATAATAATATTTTTCTTTGTTTTAATGGAGATCCTAGCACTCTCAAAAATTAGAGGCCGTACACAGTGAGGTAAAGTAACTACCTAACAATACTGTTTCAATTTGTTTGGGGTGGGGGTCATTTTTGCCGATGGAGGATAGGATCAAAGGTTATGATGCATTTGAAAGCATCCTCTGTAAATTCTCACTTCTGCCTCAGGACTCTGACACAAAGCTTTAGCCTTTCACTGCTTCTCTTCTTACTATGAGTATAAAAGATGAGATTAAGGGTAAGCCTACATACTAGTGTGCACATGGAGACTAATCCCCTTACTGAGCAATGCCAGACTCAGAAGTAATAACTCATTAAGTTCCAGGGATGTGTAATGAGTCATTGCATACTTGGCAACCTTTAGACTAAAGGATGATACTGATACCTGGTAAAGCTGAAGAGCTTGCAGTTTAATCTCCTGGAAAGGAGATTAAACTTGATGCTGGCAGAATTTTAAAAGCTGAAATGTCATCTTACATTGTAGAATTTCCCTGTGTTCTGCAGATCTGTAGAATTGAAGACCTTTTTTAGAAAATCTCTCCAGTTACATCTAAGCTACATCTGTCAAAGGCTGAATTCCAGTGTTCAGTTACCTTTTTTGTGTGCTTTACTTAGTGAAAATCACAATCAAATTCTCAGTCACTGAGCAGTCATCCAATTTCACGATGTACCAGAAAATGATGTGTTGGGAGGGGGTGGGGGGAATATCCTATACCTTCCAAATTATTAATTGGTGATAATATGACTTCCTGTATTCTAGAATGATCTAGTATATGTATATTTACTGTGTGGCAATGAATTGCTATAACATCCCATGAACTCTCAGCTGCATAGTTCCTTTCTGTAACTTTTAAAATCCAAATATGAGTACTTTTCTGCATACAAGCAAGATAATTATGTAAACTGAAAAAAATCCTATCATTTTGTATTCCCATTCAAAAAAACCCAAATCACTCAAACAGAAATACTAACATTTTAATTATCTTAAAAGCATCGAGTTAAATATCTGCTTGAAACAAATACATGCCAGAAAACACTGGAAAATGCCTCAGTAATGAGCACCGGTTTGTACCCTATCCTGCATAATTTTTGAGTCTTTGTGTTCTCATGTTTGACTACTTGGAGATTTTTGGATTGTATTAAAACTAATTGTAATTGTGTGTGTTTACTTTTTCAGATAACGAAGCAGGTGCCAGTTAGATTTGACTTGAAATCTTTACACATACCAATATATTCAGGTATGGATCTGCTGAAGTTGTTAAAACTTAAGTTCTGCATATGATGGTGCAACTCACAGGACCTGTACCCTCCCTTTGCAGAGGATAAGCTGTCGGAGTTGGAGAACTCTAACTTTTTTTGACACTGAAGTTGCATATGTAACTGTTTTAGCTAGACCAATTTTGAGCTGACTTTTCAAGTGCTAACAGTTATATGCTCTTCCTTTCTCTTCTGCCTTCTTCGGTTACTAGCCTGTGCTCAAAAGCGTTCAAAATAAGACAGTCAACACTGGTTTAGTGTGGGAAAAGCAGCATAACTTTTTCCTGTGTGCTTTTTTTTACTGTAAACAACTGGAATATTTTAAGTGCAATATTTAACCAAATAGACTAGAATTTGACAAAGGTAGGGAAGCAGACAAAAACAGGGTCTTAAAATGTGCAGTGTTGATCAGTCATAACACTAGGCAGCCTTGCCAGCCCAGCCTTTAATCATGAAATGTTACGGGAATCATGTCCCGAAAGATTTTTATTTTTTTTTAGGATTTGTGCTCTTGTTGTTTTTAATGTCTAGAAAGGCTGCTGTTATTTCTGAAAACAAAGGCTGTTCATTGTCATGAGTGTAACGTTTCTTCCCCCAGAAAATTTCCTCTAGTCCATTTAAGGAAGTATTATTGCACTTCACTGTGCTTGAAGGGGGCTCTTGGCCAGATATGAAGTCCTTCTAAAATTTGTATAGCACCTCTTCCTAGACATAAAAGCTCCCTTTTTCTTTCTATAAAGTATGTATTTTTGAGACTTCATTTGTTGAGGGCAGTTTCTAGTTGGAAAAGAGCACAAGATTCCCCCAGTCTCTCAATCAAGACTGTTGTAATGGAAAATATTTTTAATTTGGCTAACAGCCTAGGCAAAACCAATCAGCTACAAGTGCCTAAGGGGGTGGTTTTTATTTCATATTGCACTGAAGTAGCTAGATTGTCAGACTGATGTTCTGATATGGTTAACTATTGTTGTTTGTTTAATATGGGACAGTGGTTTTTATGGTGGTAACACTTCCAGGGTTGTAGCTTTTTTTTTTTTTTATGGACAATTTTCTGATTGTTTTTGAAGATCCTGAATTTGAAGCTGCTTGTCAATAATGATTAAAGACGGTATGGAAAAATTAAGATAAATACCTGAAATCTGAACCTCTTCTCACCTTTACTGATTGAAATTATAATTGCCTTCATTAGTAGGTGTTGTTACTTAAGTGTAAAATCAGAATAAAAACCAGAAGACATTCTCTTAAATATTCTGTACTGGAAGCGTATCAGGATGGCAGATAAGTTGTTAATGAATAACCAACCAGAACTGAGGGAATTCGTGGTTGCTAGAGTGAATTTATTCATCAAGACTAATTAGGAAGTCTTTGAAAATTTGCTATTTGTGTACAGTGGTCAGTTAATTGAATCATGAGATTTATGTTAATTTTTTTAGTGACTTGACTTCTTTGTGTTTCTGCTGAAGTCATCTATGTTCTGATCCTACAAAGACTGAACTAAACAGATACCTACCGATATGAGTAACTTATACACATGTTCAGTTCATTGATTTTGAGATTTTGCTAACGTTCATTAGTTTTTGCCTCAATTTTTTTATAACAAAATAAAGCATTCTTACTAAGAATTAGAAATGAGTAAGGGCACTGCTACCTTTCCTAAATATGCTGATAAATGTTTAAGTGATGTCCAAAGGCTTAGCAGGGTTGTGCTTTCAGAAATGTTTTGAGGCTTTTATTGCTACCTTTTCATTCTTTGTTTCTCTTCTTACTACTTTTTTTGTTTTCTGTAATCTTCAGAATCTTCAGATGTTTGTTAAACAAACATCATGTAATATTATAAGTACTAAAATTAGATTCAAATTTGGAATTACTTATTCATGTTGATGTTACTTTTTAGTGTGTTAAAGTGACAACAAAGATCTATTGTCTTTAACTACTTGTTTGCTTCTTCTGGTTAGCTGAGAAGTTATCATCTATGAAAGACATGGACTGGAATGATTTCTTGCAACGAGTATGTTCACTGCTTGATTGCCCCGAGAAGAATACAGGAGCAGCACGTTCTAAACTGAACTTACTGTATTATCTGTGCACTGTGGCTGTCCATAAGGAAGTTGCAAGCAAGCTAATTAGCTCTCAGCTGGTAAATAATAAAGCTTTGAAGAAATCAATATGACTTATATACATTCCATTATAGCAAGATTCAACTGCTTTTACTTATATTTTAAGAAATCGTTGGTGTACTGACAAAAATAATGTGGCAAATAAGTACAAAAAAGCAAAAAAAAATACTAAATTCCATATCATGTTTTTTAAATGAGCTGAGGGAAACTAATTCTTTATCTTAGATTTCAGATACCAATGTAACAAACCTACGTGTAAATGTAAAAAGTCTGGAATAAAAACTATCCTTGATGGAGAGTGTGAAGTAACATATGCTGAAATGTTAGTCTTTGTAAATCACCAAGTGACAAAGAAGAATGAAAAAAATTCGTGTTTGAATTGTTAGATCAATTTTATTTGGCCATGTGTCTACAATATCGGCAGTGTTTGTCTATGATAACATTTTTGCAGAAGTTATCCAAATACATCTTTATGCAATTAGTGACACTTTGATTTTTATTTTTTTTTTTTTGTTTAACACTGCAACATATCAGATCACTGAAAATCACTAATTTTTATTTATCTTCTTTAAACTATAGTTTCCTATATTGATACAGCAGCTGCGTTCAGCCTCCAACTGGGATATGTAAGTAAAAATTATTTTAATTTTTTTCAAATATGGAATTATCACTGAATTTTATTATCAGTATTCTTTAACAGGGTATTTGAGGAGTGTTTTAGCCTTTCAGACTGCTAATGGTACCTGACTGGCAGTATAATGGTGTAAATAAGATTGAATATTTTCAGCATTTGAATTAATAATACATTGCTATTTCATGGAACTAAAGATTATGGGAAATCTGTAACAACTTATCTAGAAATTATATAATTTAGTGTATCGAATAATGTTGCTTAAAATAGAGTAAACCAACCCATACCATAATAATATTAAAAGATCTATAAAGGTAGGTGTTTTTTAGAACACTTGTCAGAAATATTTCGATGTGATAGTGCCCTCTGCTGTTTGTTTCATAAATGTTAATTTTATCATTGTAGTGTCTTCTTTAATGAAATATTTAAAACTGATTTGCTGATACAGCTTTAATTTCTGTTTTGTCAGCTGTATGGAAAAGTTTAAAATGATCTGTACGGGGGTTTCTGTGTTATAAGAAAACTTAGCATGAGCATGACTTTAGTTATAACAAACTAAAGAATCTTCGTTCCTCGGTGCTAAAGGAAAGAAATGGCTTTATGCATGAATTTACAGCTAAAGTAAGATAAAATAATGAAATAATTTGATGATACAAAGCAAATGGAAATAAGAAGAAAATCTGAGCTTCAGATATTTCCTCCCCTTAGCGATGTGTTTAAAATATAAACAAGATGTAATTGCTTTTGAAATAGTTTTTTGTGCACCTACAAAAAATTTATTTGATGTGCAGACGTGCCAAAGTTGCTCGAGTGATTGATTTACTCGCGTTACATACATCTGAACTTGGAGAAAATGTACCTGTTTCTGAGGTAATGTTATTTTTCAAATTCTTTTTCGGGGGAAGTTTTGTTAATGCTTTTATGATTTACGCCAGAAACTTCACAGCTTCTTTTTTTAATGCTATTTTATTTTTTCTCATGTGTGAATAGGAGTATAATCAGTTCAATTAATTAAGTGTATAAGTTTCTGAGTTCATGCTGTATAGTTGTGGTTGTGATCTTTACTAACCTGTGGCAGAACTACCCACCAATCATGAAAATCTAGATTTTTTTTCTCTCCTCTTCAGAAAATTTAGTACCCACTGTCCGTCTTGTTGTGTATATGTGTGTAACACGATGAAAGTGTTGACGTATTTGGTTATGCTGAAACGTAATTATAATAAATTAGTATAAAAATAATACAGTTCATTCTTAGAAATCCTTTTTTCCAAAAAGTTCAAGATTCCTCACAGTTCTTAAAGTATGTAATGAAGGGCAAGTCATTTTCATTGGAAAAGATAATTTATACTGAGTGTGATGTTCATGGTATGAAATAATCCTGTTGGCCAGCCTTGGTCAAGTGTCTGGGTCTTGCTCTTCCTCATCCCCGCACCTGACTATGCTTGAAAACACTTGAGACCTTGAAACCCACACACCACAGCTGGCTATGAAGTAAATATTCTCGCAAATTCAGACACTAGAGTCTTCTGAATGTCCAGTTTTCCCAGGCATTAGAAATTAATCTTATGTCACTCAAACCAGGACAGTAACCTTGCAGGAATGTGCTATTTAGTATCTGTTTAAAGTGTGAATGTGACTTGATTTCTGCTTCATGAAGGGGAAGTCAGTATTTGAATGTGATGGGTGTTTGAGTGTGAGAAACAACTGGTAAACACACATAGCAAAGGCCTCCGTACTGTGCAGATCTGGTGTTAAGGAACATGTAGTTACTGGTTAATAGCTGATGTTTTTGGCAATAGAGTTCAATAATTTTTTTTATTCTTCTGGGTCCCACTGTTTTCTTAATGAATATTAAGAATGGTTATGATTATCTTGCTATATTGCTTAACACTGCAGTTCTGTAGTGAAAGCTAACTCAAAACATTTTTGTTACTACCTAGAGTTTTTTGTTAGTTTTATAAAGTCACAAAGTGGGAAAATAGTCCTTATGGTTATGGTCATTAAAGTTTAACAAAGTCTTTCAATATTGAAAGTTGCACGTCAATTGAATTCCAGGTTGCAATTTAAGTGCAGTCTTGGATGTGGCAGATCTTTCTGACATTTTACTTTAAAAAGTTCTGGTAAAACGTGCTCCAAAGTAGTTTTGAGATGTGCACATACTTTGGGCTTTTGGTATTTGTTTAGGTGTTTAGCACTAATATATTCAGTGATGGTTTCCCTAGCTTCCCAGGTTCTATTGTAGTAAATATGTATCCTGGTCTGCTTTGTGTATGTAAAAGCAATAGATTGAAGCAGTTTTACAGTAAGCTGTACTTTTATTTGAAGGATTTTTTTGTTCACGTGAATGTAAAAGTCATTCACAAATGGAATTTAGCATTTTTAGAAATATGCATGTGTTTTAAAAAAAAGTCTGGGACCAGTGACATTTAAAGAGAAGGACTAAAAAGGCAAATTAATTTTTATTATAATTTTCTGGCACCATTCTTATGTGAAATAAAATTAATTTCTATATAAATTCATTGAGAAAAGGAGGATTTATGTTTTAAGTTAACAAATCTGAGTTACAGTACTGTTCAAAAGGCATCCTCTTTGCTTGCTACTACATTCATTCCAAGTTTTTTTCTATGAATCTTAGAAGTATTTTAGAATGCTTACACAAAATTAGAATGAGAAAAAAATTGAATCCCGATGTTTTTATGTCTTCAAATGATGTTTTGTATACGTAATCTAAAATAAGAAAACTGTAGGCAGTGCACAAAACTTGATAGCTCATTAATGGGAAAAGTAGCACGGAGTCATTTAGGTATTTCTGATCGACAGAGTTGTGTTCCCCTCGGTTTGAACATTCTTGTTGATTGTCAGCTAGTGTATGTTGTGTGATGCTTTAAATAAACCCCAAACAACAAACCCCAAAACTTCATCAGATGCTGTATTAAAATATACTGCATTAATTTATCCTCTTACATGAGCCAGCCGCTCCTCCAGCTGAAGTTTCTTGGTGGCTGCGGGGATTTAGGAAGTGTCAAAACCAAGCTGTAGCCCGTCAGAACGACATAATCCAAAATGACTCCGTGTTCCAGGTCTCACAGATGTAAGTTATCTGTTTGTAACTGGTTCTGTATTTTGTTTCCTCTTCCATTCCTAGTAGCTTCTAATATTGTTTCCTTCTTTGACCCCCGTTAGCCAGAGGTGACCTTTCTGTAGAGCTATCTCCTATAGCCCCAAAATTTTGTTCCCAATTGTGGAAAGTCAGTTCAGAACCTGTGAAGATGCGATTCTGAAATTATTTTTTCTCACTGTGTGCTATGCTATGTACACAAGTTTTCTTTCCAGTTTTTATCACTCAGCCACAGCCCCTTCACAGTTCATTCTTACCTCATTATGTGTTCACCTGGTTATTTGGCATTTCTTTTGTACTTTTAAAGTAGCATAGGACCTAACAGAGGCTCGTGCAGGATACCACTGTACTCTTACACGTTAAAATCTGCTTCTTCATTTCTACCCCCTACTGTCTTTTACCCAGTTATACATTTATTTAAGGATAATTCCTCTATTGTTGAGGTTGAATCTGCGTTATTAACCTTTTTGTTGTTTAAAAGATTTGTTGAATAGTAGCCTTGAAGATCTAAGTGTTAGGTCCTGAAGAAGCAGAAAAACAGGAAAGAAAAGAAACCTCGTCCTTATTTCACAGGCTGAAGTAAACTTTCACATACTGTATGTCAAAAATGTTTGATTTGATCTTTTTTGAGTTTTCCCCTTGTTTTTTAAGGTCGAGGTAATGGGTGAACAGCAACTTGTTCTGAATGTAACCGCTAGAGGTCACTAAAATGCAAAAATAAAATACAAGTCAATGTGGTTTCACAGACCAAAAATGTAGCTGTGGAAATATTTATTCTGCTGATGTATTCTAATATGTAGGTCATATTAGAAAAAAATCATAATAAATGAATATTTATACTTGTGTGTTCACTTGCACTTGATCTATTTTCATCTAAGTAGTTTTTACTGCACTGATCAGAAAAAAATGAGACTGACACTAGAATACAACAGAGAAATTGATCTCTTGTCTATTTTTCTTCAATTCACATTCTTATATTAAAGATTAAAACTTCTTATGTGTAATTTCTTCTATCTGGAGTTGGGATAAAAGCTGTTGATAGGTCATGGGTTTTTTCTGACTTAGTAATGGTTGGTTTGGGTTTTTTCTACAAAATTGCCCTTAACAAATATAAAACATCCCTTCCTCATATTATTGCTAGTTACCTTAGGGAAACACTGAAATGTTAAAGTTTTATCTTTGTATTTAATTTTTGAAACTGGTTTTTAAGGAAGTAGATTCTACAACAGAAAAACTCTTTCCGGGATATTTAAAAAGAAAAACCTGCTTATTCATCTTACAGAGAGCAAAATTCTTCCCAAGTTAGGGAGGCTTGCTTCCATGTATGTCTATTTTCTCTTATTTATTAAAAGAAGCTATTTTTTTTTCCGTGAATAGGTTGGGCCTTCTTATATCAAATTTCAGACTCAGTCTTTTATTTCAGTAAGAGATGATGGAACAACCTCCTAGAATGCCTCCATGCTGGGGAGCAGTGTCCTTCTCTGTCTGGCAGGAGACCAGCTTCCTCCACCTATTGAGTTGCTCTATGCCTGTCCTTTTAAAGGCACAAATCTACTCCTTTTCCTTATCTTTTTAAATTTGCTAATTGGGAATATCACCCTCACATTATGACTTATGCAGCTGTGCCTGTTTTTTTACAGACCTGGGTCTACTGCTCTGCTGACTATTTAAAGGGCCCAGAGAACCTGCTACAGCCTTCGCATAGCAAATTTCTTTGCAAAGCCTTTGGTTTATGGAATTCCATGGCCAAAATGTGAAACTAAATACCCCATGGAGATTGACAGCATATTAGAATATCTCAGTAATACTGAGTTCAGAATGTGATTTCTTTGTCAAAGCAATGGAATATCCTGGTTTCTGTTTTCATCTAAATTCAAACTCCATATAATTTGAGCCTTTTTATGTCTGATTTTATTGAAGTACAGTTTGGTTGTTTTTTGTAGTTGCAAAGCAGCTGCATCATTACAGGTGCTGTTGTATGACCGACCTGTGAAGGCTCTAACTAGTCTGATTGTATATACTTTGGTCGAGGTCTATAGTTTGTTGTCACTCCAGTTCTTACAGAATGCCACTTTTAAGGGCTGTGCCTAGCTTGTCTCTCTAACTCCTTTGTTTTTACATCTGTCCATGTCTACTAATAAAAATGGTTTCATTTGGCCATTTAGTTTCAACCTGTTTAGTTTTAATGTTGTTGTTATTGTGAAATAGTTCTTAAGTCTGCTCACAAATTATCATAGTCTTAGTGTATCTTTCTTTCCTCCAAGGGCACATTCCTTGTTTTGCTCTCATACCTCTTATGTGGGGAAAAAAACCCCAAAACAAACACTCCCACCCTCCCCAAAATAAAATCTGTAGGCAGGAGATGGAAACTCTAGCAGAGTGTGTGCATCAGTGCTTACACATGTGCATACACACAGATGTCTACTGCTTTGGGAAATTATTATTTTAAAACCTTAAGATTATCCTTCAGGAATCGTCAGGATTGGCACTTAAAACTTAGATACCTTTGGAGAAGATTCCATTTAAGGTTTTTTAAGTGATTCCTAACAAACTTTAAGCCTCTATAAAATATCTCTTCAACGTATTTTTAACACTGTGGTGCACTGTATATAAATTACATTCTTGCTGGAAGCACGTGAGAGGAAAACAAAGGAAAGATCACATTTCTCCTTTCAACATAACCTCTGCTGGCAGAAACTCATGGTGTATTTTAGAAAAGTTCTTCCAAGTTAATAAAAAGAAAATTTAAATCTAATGGAGTAAACAACTATGAACATGGCAGTTCTGCATTGTTAGAGAAAATATTAAGACCTTTTATCATAATTGCTGGAAGATTTGGGTTTTTTCCCCCCCTTCAAAAAATGGTTATCAATCCAATTAATTTGGCTTGTTTTATGTTTGAAGTCCGCACCAAGTTGGTAGTAGGAAACAAGGAAATTCTCAGATAGGGAACTGAAAACTTACATTGCATATTGGAGGATTAAATTACTTTTTGCCGTTTTCTTACATTAATTGCTTGACCAAAGCAAAAAACCTACCCTTTTAAAAGATGTTTAATTGGCACCGTTGTCAGGTCTGTTAAATTTACTCTGTTTTCTTTCAGAGATGAAATTATACATTTCTCCATTAAAAATATATCAGCGGTGCTGCCAGTGTGTCTCTTTGCAGTACTCTTCAACTCTTCAATTTAGTTAGTGTTTATGATAGTAAAAATATTGGTTTGCTTGTTGTTTTTTTTTTTTTCCTACAAGTCTGTATTTTGGGGATAATGAAGAACTATGCCAATAGGATCCTTTTTTTTTTTAGTAGCTAAATATATACGGAGAACCCCTAACTCTAACACTAACCATAACCCTAACATGACACCCTAACCCTCACCATAACCCTAAACTCTAACCATAGCCCTGACCCTAAACACTAACCCCAATGACTAGCCCTAACCCTAATCCTAACTCTAAAACCTAACCGTAACGCAAACCCTAACAATAACCCTAGCCCCCTAAACCTAACCATAACCTTGACCCTAAACCATAACTCTCATCCAAACCCTTACCCTAAACCTAATCCTAACCCAACACTAACCCTAAACCTAACCTTAAAACTCTAAACCCTAAGCCTAACCCTGTACCTAACTCTTAAACCTAAACCTCACCCTAACCTAAACATCAATTCTAAGCCTAAACTTAACCTTAACCCTAATAGTGAAACCTAACAATAACCCTAAATCTTCAATCTAACCCTAACCATAACCCTAACACTAATCCTAAACACTAACCCCAATGACTAACCCTAACCGTAAACCTAAACCCTATCCCTAATCCTAACCCTAACGCAAACCCTAACACTAACCCCCTAAACCTAACCATAACCTTGACCCTAACCCTAACTCTAACCCTACCACGACACCCTAACCCTCACCATAACGCTAACCCTAACCCATACCCTAATCCTAACCCAACAACCTAACCCTCACCATAACACTAATTCTAACCCTAAACACTAACCCTAACCCTAAAGGTAACCATAAAACTAACCCTAAACCATAACCCTAATATTAACCATAAATCACAATCCTAACCCTAATGACTAACCTGAACCCTAACCCTAAGACTTCACCCTAAACCTAACTGTAACCCTATCCCTCACCCTAACCCCAACCTTACACCCTAAACATAGCCCTAACCCTAACTCTAAAGCCAACCCTAAACCTACTTACTAACCCTAACACTAAACCTAACCCTTCAATCTAACCCTATCTGTAACCCTAACGCTAACCCTAAACACTAACCCTAACCCTAAATCCTAACCTTGACCCTAAATCCTAATGCTGACTCTAACCCTAACCCTATCACTAAAACCCTAACTCTAACCCTAACCCTAATCCTCACCCAAACCCTAATGCTGACCCTAACCCTAAGCCTAACCCTAACCCTAATGACTAACCCTAACACTAACCCTAAGGCTTCAGCCTAACCCTAACCCTAAAATGAAAGTCTAACCCTGATCTTAACCCTAGGGTTTAGGGTTAGGGTTAGATTGATGATTTAGGGTTATTGTTAGGTTTCGCCATTAGAGTTACGGTTAGGGTTAGGGTTAGTCATTGGGCTTAGTGTTTAGAGTTAGGGTTAGGGTTTAGTGTTAGGGTTAGAGCGGTTAGGGGTAGGGTTAGGGTATAGGGTGTTAGGGTTATGGTTTAGGGTTAGTTTTATGGTTAGGTTTAGGTTTAGTCATTGGGGTTAGTGTTTAGGGTTAGGATTATATTTAGGTTTAGGGTTAGGATTAGCGTTTAGGGTTAAGATTAGGGTTACAGTTAGGTTTAGGGTGTAGGGTTAGGATTAGGGTTAGGGTTAGATTGAAGATTTAGGGTTATTGTTAGGTTTCGCCGTTAGGGTTAAGCTTAGGCCTAGAATTAATGTTTGGGTTAGGGTTAGGGTGAGGTTTAGGGTTAGGGTTTAGGGTCAAGGTTATGGTTAGGTTTAGGGGGTTAGGGTTAGGGTTTGCATTATGGTTAGGTTTAGGTTTTAAGGTTAGGGTTGGGTTAGGATTAGGGTTAGGGTTTAGGAATAGGGTTAGGTTTAGGGGGTTACTGTTAGGGTTTGCGTTACGGTTAGGTTTAGGTATTAGGATTAGGGTTAGGGTTAGGGCCATTAGGGTTTAGGGTTAGGGTTAGGATTACGGTTTAGGGTTAGGGTTAGTGTTTGGGGTTAGTGTTTTTAGGGGTAGAGTTATGGTTAGGGTTTAGGGTTAGGGTTAAGGGTTAGGGTTTAGAGTTAGGGTTTTTGCCTCTCCTTGCATTTTGCCTTGCCTTGACTTGCCTTTGACCTGTCCTTGTAATGCATTTTGCTTTGACTTGCCTTGCATTTTGCCTTGCCTTGCCTTGCCTTTTACTTTCTCTTGCCTTGCCTTGCCTTGTCTTTGGTCTCACCTTGCCTTGCCTTTTGTTTTCCCTTGCATTTCTTTTTGCTTTCCCTCCCCGTGCCTTCTGCATTGCCTTGCATTTTACCTTGACTTGCCTTGCCTTCCCTTTTGTTTTGCCTTGCCTTTTGCTTTGCCTTGCCTTTTGCTTTGCCTTG
>VXBJ01003159.1:492715-542917 GCA_013400055.1 Nycticryphes semicollaris | reverse complement strand
GCCTTTTTCGATACAGATCCCTTGTCTCTGTGGCAATTTCGTGTTGCCTCGCAATGGGAAGCTATCCTGGAAAGTCCTTGTTTGATACATTCCTTTTTCCAACCATAGAAAGCTCTCCATACTGTCAGAATATTTGGTTGTGACAGTGTTTGCCAACAGAGGCTGTGAATCTTGGACTGGAAACCCACAAGTGATAGAACTAACTGGAAAGGAAATGAGTTCTCTGTGTTGCTACTGAAGCAATTTGTATGTTTTTGTGTATAGTCGGAGGTATCACTAAAGTAGGGTCTCAACTGAAAATAAAAAGAAAAATGATGTTTCTTCCCAGATGGTGCCCACTGTCTGAGAACAGCTATTATCCAGCAGAGAAATCCATAATCCACTGTCCTGGCGATGGGACTCTATTCCTGCCTTTGCCTTGGATGACTTTAGGCAAAATGATGACTCTCTGTGCCTTAGTTTCCAATTCTGTAAAAGGAAGATGTGCTTTTATTTGATGTTGTGCCATAAGTATATGTTAAAAATTCAGTGCATGGACTGCTGCTCTTCAAAAATTACTTCCCCTCCAGCTAGTTTAGATGCATTTTTTTGCCAGTTTGAATAAGAGTTAGAGAGGTAAGTAGGATCTAAGATGCCAAGAGTCATATGACTTCATCATAACCCAGAAAAGTTTAAATAGAAAACAACAAATATATGCGTCTGGTGTGCAAGATAATGAAAAAGGCTTGAACTTGTGAACTAAATGTGACCAAGGCTGAGTTGTAGGTGTATCTGAGGAGCATCTGCTGGTGTCTGCACATGGTCTTGAGCAACCTCTGGGATGTAGCCACTCTCACAGCGGGCACAGCCTTTGCTGTGCTGGTTAAAGGTGCTGGCTTCTTGTCTGGCTGCAAGACACCTTTCAGATCTCTCCAGAAATGGTTTCCTCTAAGCTGGCTTTGACACACCAACCATTCCCACCCACCAAAAAAGCAGTCCTTTCTGAAGTGTTTTGATCAGTAATTGACAAGGTTGCCATTTCCATTATTAAAGGTATCTTGGGTGAACAACTGACTGAGGTAGAAATTCCACCACAGCTTCCATGTCAGCGTACACGAGCAGAAAACGTCTGCTGGTTTATTAATTTCAGAGGGTTGTCTTCAGGCTGCCAACTCTTGCATCTAAAATTCATGGACAATGGGTCCATGTCAGCCAGCCAGCTAGGCAGGACTTCCAGGTCCCAGCCCCCTGCGGGAACAACAGATGAACCGAGGCAAAATGCTCAAGTTAGATGCCAGTGTAATTGGAATATGGTCTGAGGCCTCTTTTACCACCAGTGCTCGTTTCTTTTCTTGAGATGAAAATTGAGGCCTCACAGAATAAAAGGAAGCAAAGTCCATTTTCATCACCAAACTCAATGCAGCCCTGTGTGAACCCTCTTACACGAAAGCTGGAAATGCAAATTGGCAGGGACCCAGAAGAGCCACAGTCACAGCTGTCTTATGGTGTATGTGTGAAAAAGCCACAAATACACCTTGGCAGAGTGCCGCGCGCTGAGCGCTTTCAGAAGAAAGCATTTACTTTTTTTCCAAGATACTTCTCCTTTTAAATTGAATGAGAATTGGTTTGAGTTCCAGAAAATGGTTCAAGACATTTTCTTGCAGATGACAAATGCCAGATCCTGCAGGAACACAGTCTGCAAAAGCGTGTTGTGGTTGTCTTATGTATGAAAAATGTTTTCATAATGGGTCTTTTGCTACTGCACTAGTGATAAAGGTCACAGATAATTGTGTTCACTTTATAAAACACAGCGTTGTTAAATCTTTTCTAGAAGAAGAGTACAAAAAATTTCTAATGCCCAGCAGAGGCAGCTTCTGCCTGAACAGAGGGATTCCAGAATCAAGCAGACACTGCCTCAGCAAGCCAGACCAAAAAACCCAGGTTTTACTATCACACCTTGAAAAATGAGCCTTTGCTAGTCTCTGTTAATCCACAGGAGTCGTACTTGAAAATAGTCACTATAACCAATCTGCAAGTCTTGAAATATAGTTCTTTCAGCTTTGATTTCACAGATCAAATGGGGAACAGTGTTATGAAAATAAAAAAGAAAATGGAAAATCTGATGTTTTTACTGAGTTCTTAAGTTGTATAAATATCCAGGAGCCATTTGGTCTCTAATGACTGCTTGAACTTTGCAGGTTTGGGCAGCAGATGCTAAACTGCTTCACAGACCTCCCTCAGATTTTCTTTGGAAAGACCTGGAGAGATTTAGCCTTGACTGTGCTACCGTTCTTTGTGAACCCAGTGGTCAAGTGAGTGCCATGAGCAAAATCACCACATTTTGTTACCCAGACAGCTCTATCACTGGACATCCTTCAAAGTTTTAGGATCATATTGTTAAACTCCTTGTAGAATCAAGCACAAGCCCTCCAAACATAGCAAAGCTGTGATGTCTCTCTGTTAACCTTGCTTCAGTGTGGATATTAATTATTAGGAGTTGAAGAACTCAAGAAAAACAGTAGATTGATGACACCAGTTGTTGAAATAAAGGCTAATATCCTCACAGTGATTGAAGCAGGGGCTCCACAATTGTTAGTTGCCAGCCCACTGTCCTGCTGCATTTCAGCCATGAAAGATCCAACCATGCCCAGGGTTATTCGGCCCGTGACTGCCCATTAGTAACTGCCATCAACTTGGCAACTATGTTGGCTATTTTTAGGCAAGTTTCTGTTGACTTGAGGATGGGAGAGCCCAAGGTAATCTTTTACCCTATAGTTGTCCAGTGACAACTATGGATTTGGTCATTTTTGGACAAACAAATTAGACAAACCAGTGACAATATAGAAAAGACCTGCAATTTTCATTAACAGTGTAAGCTTCCACAGGGTAGCATAATAACACAAATTGTTAAGTGATTGTTGACTTCTGGTCTCACCTTTCCACATTTACTCCTCTTCTAGCTCAGTTTGGCCATGCTTGCTCTAACATCACTGCCAGGGAATCAGAGGCTGAAAAGGAACTTAAGACATTATTACCTCTGCCAGGATGGCTCCTGGCTGTGGCTTGCCTAGGTAGTTCTAGAAGACCTTCAGCAACAGAGGCTCCACCGTGTCCCCAGGCAATCTAGTGCCTCACTCTCTGTATGCCTAGAACAGTTTTCCTAGTGCCTGAACTGAAATTATTCTGCCTCGGCTTTAGTCCTTTCCTTCTTGTCTTATCCACTGTGGAAATGGAGAACAGATTGCTTTTTCTTCCTTCAGCAGTCTTTGGCACGCTTGCAGAATTGTCATGTCCCCTTTTCTCTCCTTCTTTGATTGGCTTACTTAATTGGAGCAGTGGAATTTCAAGCCTCTTAGATGATGAGATGACGATATGCTACATCGATTTGAAGACTGGAAATGGATATTAAAGACCAAAGAAAAAAAAGATGGATTTCGTGGTTACTATTAGTATTTATCTTTCAAATAATAAATAACTCGGGAATACATTGAAACACCTACTCTTTCAGCCCATCCTGGTTTGTCTATAACAAGCAAATGATGAAAAAATGTAAAATATAAAAAAAAGGAGTGATACATTCAGGGTTTTTTTCAGGCTGTGGCTTGGTACACTCCTCTCTACTGGAACAGAACGCAAGGATGTGTGGCAAAAGAGGAAAGTGAAGAATATGAAAACATTGTCATACCAACCTTTTCAACAATAAAGCAGAAAGAGACATTGGAAAATGAACAGGAATTTACAATAACTGATACAGAGTGGAAGATGGCTAACCCATGGCAAACAAGACAAAAAAGACAAACCTTCATTAAAAGGTATCTGATGTTCATTGTGTGTACTTTCTAATTCCAGCATTGTGGCAGGCTGGCTCTGTAAGTGAATGCTTTTAAATTAGTATCTTGGTAAGCAATTTTTTAAAAGCTTTGGAATTTTTAAGAATTAACCTTAACATTCAAGCAGGAATCCAGCCCAAAACTCCTGATAGGAGTGAGTTCGTTGTCAGTCAAGACTAAGGGGGAAGTAAAATTCAAGTAATATTCTTAAAATGTGACTTTATTATTATGTATTATCCTTGTAGCCTGGAGTGTTTGGATGGCACCATTCGGAGACTGCAACTTCAAAAGCTTTCAGCCAGAACTGTTAATGTTCACAGAACTATTTGCATTCGTCTTGAGAAGGGTGGGCCTGAACTCAGTCTTCTGACAACCTGCTGCACTTTGAAGTGGGCTAGGGACTGATAACCATTGCTTTATGAATTGCTTTAGATCTGTCTTCTAGCCTTTGGATCGAACTTAAAATTGGCAGCACTATGAAAAACTATGGTTCATTGGTCTAGCTGTGGAGAGTATAGTTCGGCTACCCAAATCGCAGCCTCCTGAGTCAAGCCATTGACTGTTTTGAATATGGAACAAAATATTGATGTTTTTTTTCTAAGCCCTCTCCAGACTATTGGTTCCAGGGGCTTTTGAGCCAGGCTCGCAACAGAAAAACATGTATTTAAAAAAATAAATAAATGTGAAATCTGGATACATTTTCATCCAAAAAGGGGGTGACCCTTCTCATGTTTGGGATAATTGCTCTTCTCTAAATTTCTTCTCCAGAGTGTGGCTGGAGATGTTCAGAAGATGAACAGTTTTCAGCATAGGTTAAACTGGCTGTTCTTCACAGGCTTTTTTCTTAAAAATGGCTAAATCACTTCTGCTCAAACTCTTCAGAGAAACTAAGTCGGAAGCAGGAATAAATTGTGTAGAAATTCAGTGTCAAGGGTTTGAGTGTGGCAAAATGTGTACCAAAGGCAAACGGTAAATTATAACATGATTTATCAAACAATATAGAAGTTGCAGTTCTTCCACCTAGAACTAAATGTAGAATTTGTCAAATATATATGTGCTCTTTGTTAGGTGTATCACATAAATTTAATGTATGTGTGCAGTAAACACAGTAAATCTATGCAAAATAGAATAATAAATATGCTAATGTGATACAATAAATAATGCAGTAATAGATAAAATATACATATTTTTTATATCCTGTGCACATACACGCATGTGCAAAATGTGTGGAATACACACAGTAAACTTAATTAAATTTCTGTTTACAGGGAAAAAAAGACCTCTGCATCCTTTTTCCCCAATCAAAGCGTGTGGTGCCAAAGCCCAAACTCCCCCACGCACCCTCACTTTTCTCTGGTTAGATCATTAACCATGGGGAATGATGGCAGCAGCTTGTGCAGGCAGTCCCGGTGTCAGTCATCACAGCCTGATCCTGTGCCAGGTGAGTTCAACAGCAGATGCCGTATTATATGCTGAAGCACGCACAGTGGCTAAGGACTTAAAATACATATATGTTACCACCTCTTACTTCTGTAGCAGCGATCTGGTTTTTAAATTGTGCACCGCTACCAGTAAAAGATTTTTGAACACAGACTCACAATATATGTACAATTATTTATTTTCAAATTATATGAATTTAGTAATATAGTATATACATTATAAAACATGCATATGAATAGAAATGTAAAAGGATGAGATAAAGATGGAAAAATACTATTTTAAAGTATTTTTAAATTAAATTTTATTGATTTATATTACAAAAATATTTTTTCCTGTACCCCAGTGGATTGTCTTGCACTCCCCCTAGAAGACCCCTGCTCTAGAACTGTGTATGCTGTAAGATGGGAGGATGCTATTGTTACTAATACTGATGCATTTAGGAAATGAAACTAAATATTAGGAAATGGTAAGAGAAAGAGACTCTTATATTGGCTGTGAATTGTTGATTAAGCAGTGGTGAGAAAGTCAGTGTGTAATGTCAAACCCAGAAAGCTGTTGAGACACTAGAAAGATGTGAGGGGGGTGACAGAGTGAAGAAGCATCTGAAGAGACTGATTCATGAAGATTAAAAAGAGAGAAATGTGTGTTGGGCAAGCAAGGCAATCATCATGTGAGGGGGTTCAAGCATCATAGCAAGAGAGGAAACAATCTTAGATCCAGGAAACAGAACTAGAAGGGATAAGACCCAGTGAAATATAGGAAGGCTTAGGTTGAATATGTAAATAAAAAGGGGTTTTAATGATCTATAGGATAGTCTTCCGGTTGTGTTTGTCACTCCACTTAGTATTTTAAACCACTAGCAAGTTTTAAATGCTTAGCTTCTCTTAATTTTAAAGTAACTAGGTATCCAGCTCCTGAAAGACCACGTTGTGACACTTCTTCTTTCTCTAGTGAATGTTTAAAACCAGACTCATCAAATTATTTGAATATGTGAACTGTGACTGGTGTGGATAGGTGACTGAGCAGTTGTCAGGGGTTTTTCCCCATTTCTAGGTGTGCCTAGGCTTGAACCAGGAAAGCATTTACTCACCTGCTTCAATTAGTAATCCTGCAGCCAGGGAGGACTGTCAGGAAGATCCTTCTCGACTGTTAAATCCAGGCAAAGCAGATTAAAACCTGATGGAGTGAGTTTTAATAAACCTTATTTCATGGTTTGTTTCCTGCTCTGTCTTAAGCGCTGGTAGCATCAGTTACTGGGTGTCTTATTTTGTGTAATGTCAGTTTGTCTAACTTTCTAAAATATAGTTTGTCTTGTTCTGTGTCACTCTGGTCTTCTGCAGAGCTGGGTCCCCCATATCTGTTCTGTTAGTTTCCTGAACAGGGAAAAGCTGGGGACAGAAAGGGAATCTGCACTTGGGGGTGCTGCTGGCATCAGGAGTTGTGTTCACATGAGCAAATGCTGCGGACAAATAGGAGCAGATGGGTAGAGCAAACCCCTTAGTGCTGCAGACCTGGCGTTCATCCTGTACGTATTTCAAAGGCGATTTCAAAGGTCTTATCTTGGTATGAAACTTACTAGCTGCTGTGTGGCCCACTCACACTCACCACAGGACTGCACAAAGTGGTTCCTGTCTGAATACCCACTTGCAGCCAGAGCACTTGAGGTTTGAGTGTGGAGGACATCTTCTGGCTTGGTTTCATTCAAGAGGAAGTCAGCTTGTGCACTTGATAGTGCTCCATGCTGTGAACCTGAGTGCAGCAACTCTGGGGAGTGGCAACTCCACTCCATGGTTGCAGTCCTCTTTGGACCCAAAGTACTATGGACACACACAGGACATCCCCCAGTACTTCTCCCAAACCAAAGGGAGGTTGCTGCACACAGTCATCTTTCCTACATTCCCATCTTTTGTCACATCTCCACAGATGGAGAGATCAGGGCTGTTGCTGCCAGCTACATTTGGTTTCAGTTGTCAAGATTTTTTCCTTGCAACTGTTAAGACTAAAAGCTTTTTCAATAAAACGAGCAATAGAAAACCAAAACAAAACACCTCTGAGACTGTAATGCAGGCGTGTTGTTCCAGGACCCAGGGCTGCAAGAAAATTTATTTCTTAAGTGTGGGAACTCTGAAGGCAGAATGCAAAGCAAGGTACCCTGTCACATTATAAATATGTGTGATTTTCTGTAGGTTTTCACATGCAACCTGCATACCCTCAGTTTCTCTTTTGCAGAGATCTGCAAAAGATAATTCAGCTCTATTTACTTACGGTTCATTTGCAGTTCTTTTCGCTACTGAATTATGTAATTATCCCTCGTAATACTGCCAGGAAAGTTAATAATATCTAAGATCTCAGATTAATAATTAAGTATGGGCATAACTATTATTTTCCTCTGATAAATATTCATGCGTAGTAATACTGCTGGATTTTTCCAGAAATTAATACATATAGAAAGATGTAAGCATTGTTCTTATTTTATTAGAGTGCAAAAATTACAAGTGTGTTAGGCAGATTTATACAAGTATGCTGCTAGACATTACTACTGATGGTGGTAGAATGATGCTTCTCACATATATGATGGAACCATGATTTTCAAATGTATGACTACTTTTTCTCTTTTTTATTTGTCTTTTCTTGCTTAAAATTTCTGGCTGGGAGGCTTATAACTGCCATGAATAACTGGGGTCCAGAGTAATATGCATAAATGCAGTCTTGCTTAGGTCCTGGTCCAAGAAAGCTTCCCTATTTAGTAACGACTCTTCAACTTGTTCATAAATGCTTCATAATATCAGAAACTTACAGAAATCTTTGTTTTCCCCTGTAAACACACTTTTACTTACTCTTATCTTTAAATATGGATACTTATTTTCATAATGCCATAGTACAGTAAAGTTAGGTCAATGCCTTTGAATCATGTTAGTGTTTCAAAGTGTTTTTGCATTTTCCTCTTAGTTTTGCTTTTCAATATCTATTTAATAAATGCTCGTATTTCGGAAGTACAAAGGCCCACTCAACACTGCAGAAAGATGCGCCTCAGATTGTACTGTTTGATGGTATTTGTTTATTAGCTTAATTATTTAGTTTCTCAAACATCTGTTGTATCTATAGCTCCTAGCTCTCCTCTGAAAAAAAAACCCCACATTATCTTTTCAGTCTCTTTTGGGGGGATGTTAATAGCAGCAGATCACAATATTCCATTACAGAATACAGTGTGTTTAGTGGCATGATGGTGTTTTGAGAACTGTTTGCCTCTCCTCGTGCAGCTCAGCATTTTACCTTTCTGACTGCTACAGAGCAGGGTTTTCATTACCTGTTTCCGGTTACTATGGCTTTACTTTTGAGTTGTTGCAGTTGATAAGATGGTGGTCAGGTGTGTGATGTTCCTTTCAGCACAAACCCATCTGTGTGAAGTTTTAACTGGCATCCTACTGTTTGTCCACTTTGCCTTCCAAGTCCCTCTTGAAGCTCTTCTGAACAGTTTTCTTTGGTCCTGACAACAAAAGACCTCACAAGTTAGCTACAAACAGTTTTGCTTCATTTCTCACTGTCTTTATAGTCTTTTTGATTAATTGTTGAACTGTCTGTTTGGTTTCCTCTTCACCTAAGTATCCCCATTTTCTACTCAGACTGATAGCTGAGGGGAAAAGCTGCTAACTGCCATAGGTCACAAAGTTTGAGCATATCCCATTTTCTTCAGAAATGCATCACTCTGTTGATGGCATTTTTTTTGTTGTGTTTGTTGATGAATTTCACTCTGAATCAAAATGCTCAGCTGTGAATTTTACAAGACGTTTAAAAATAACCGTGGGGCGTATTGTGAAGTGAGCGCTTTTTAGCCTCAGTCAAAACCAACAAGTTTTGTCAATCAGAATGTTGCCGCATTGCTGAGAAACTCTATTTAAGCTTTCAGTAGCAAATTGAACCTGCAGACTTATTTAACAGGCATTTTCAGTCAAAAGGAGCCAATTCCTACCACCATCTCCTCTAGCAAATGGACCAAGCCTGTTAGCTTTCTGTTCTTCCCACTGGTTCTCATGTTTTCTGTCCCAGAATTTGAGAGTTGAATGAGATGAGATGCAGTCATATCATGATACATTTGCTGTCCTGAATTGTCCCAAGGACTTATGTAGCCTATAAGATCACCCATGTAATTTCCAGTTAGCACTGAGAAATGGTTGCAGATTCATGTCTTTTCTCATAGGGTGATGACTTATTATGGACAAGACCAAGCAATTACATTGGCTGTTATAGTTATGTTATACAAACACACAGATGCACTTTTGGAGCAGAAAGGAGCTCAAACAGGATATTACAGTGATATCCCATAGCAAGAAACTAAGTCAGCTGCTTCGTCCAATAGATCAACTGGCTAGTGTGGATCAATGAGCTGTTCCTTTCATTATTACTAAGACACAAAGCAAAGCCTCTCAGCTTGCTCAGCATAGTGTCATTCACTCTGTCTGACTGACAGGTGCTCCAGTAGCCTGCATCTTTGTATGTGTTTATGTGCCCTCTGCCAGCTTAAGTTCTGTAGCCTTTGAAACCTTAAAATAACTTTACTGTTTCTTGCTGATGCAGATTATTTATCTGGAATTTCAAGGTTCTGTGGTGCTGAGGAAGAGGATGGTCCAGTAAAGGAGACCACTCGGGTGGCAGAAAGCTATCAAAATATTCTGACTTTGTTTATTAGGTACCAAATGCTGTAGAATCATTTTATGAGAAACAGAGTAATTCTGGTTTCTTTAATGCTGCTTTGTCAGCCATATGTTATGACCTGACACTGTGTTTCCCTACCTGCCAGGCAGAATGCCAGTCTGTCAAAATTATTTCCTTATCTATTTGGTGTTTACCGCTTCAAAGCCACTGATGTAATGTGCATTTCTGTATTTTTGGTCCTCCAGGAGAAAAAAGGCCCACACAAACAAAGCAAAACAAATTATTCTGAACTAAAATTTTGGAGGAGGAAAAAACTTGTGAAAATCAAGGGGATAAGTAATAATTCTCTGTGACTAAATATAGAAATTTTGAAATAAGTTAAAGATTATTGCCCACATCTTCAAATAATATAGACAAGAACTGTTCTTTGGACTCACCTCCTTTCATCATGGTCAAATAAATTACATTACAAATACTTCAGCACCACTGAAAACAAATCAAAGGTTTATCCATGGTTCTGTTGAGAGAGGGAGGAGGTGGCATTGGATAAGAGGCTTTCTTAAGACTGTAGGAAACCCAAATACCTCTGCTACTTTTGACTTGGCTGACCAGAGGTGATGGTAGGGTGTGTATAGCAGGCTTTCCTGTGAACTGCCTCAGAAAGTCAGTAGTGCCAACCTGCTTGATGTTCATTAGCATCACTTACCAGTATAAGTGTCATCGTCATGCTGAGAGGTGCTAACACGTTTGGCACTTGCAAACTCCGGTTGCCACCGAGATGAAAATCTGGAGAGCTGCAGTGCCTTTGAGATGTGAACACTTCTAAGCGCACAAGTTCCCTGGAAATATCAGTGGAGCTGTCTGAATGAAAAGTACATATATTTCTCTTTGCTTCTCTTGCAAGCTGATCGTCATGAGTAGACTGTGGTTGCAAGTGTCAGGTTGGCCTGTGAACAAGCAATTCTCCTGGATAATTCTGGCAGAACAGCCTGACCTTCAAGAAACCATGACTAAGGATGTTCCTTTATCTTCTTGTTGCCCATTACAACATACAGTCTGTGACCAAGTCATATAACGGAGTGATAAAACGAAGTCCAGAGATTCACTTCTGAAAATTGCTCTCATGTAATAACAATACTCAGTACTTAGGAAATCTCCAAGTGAACTTACTTAAAGGTGATGTTCATGTCAGTAGAAATGTGGAATCATTTAAAAGATGATTCTATGGTTAAAGTGTATCCAGGGCTGAGATTAGGTTTGAATACAGCTCAAAGAAGTGACAGAAATCCAGGGTCAAAGAGTGAAACAGCTTGTTATCTCCCTGCAGGAGAACTGCAGGCAGTGAAAACAGGGAGCCAAAGACATGATGATTTTTTGCAGTGAGACTAGTGCATGTGGTGTAAGGCAGATAGTCTAAGAGCATCAGCTAGAGGGAAAGTGACAGTAAGAAGGAAAGTGACGTGGTATCCATTCAGAGGCTGCTAAGGTTTTGGAGAAGTACATGTTGTTCATTGGCAGCCAGCGCTACTGTGATTTTGGCCAACCAATGCTTGCTGAAATCCAATTCAACCAAAAGCCTGCAAGAGAGCGTTTGATCCTTTAAAGTAAAGGTATCTTAGTGACAGCTAGTGACCTTGCAAGTGATTGTATATTTATCCCATTTTGGCTTTTATTTAAAATGTTCTTCCATAAGGTCAGAGGAAACAAAAAGTTTTTGTTGTTAGCCTGCTTTTTTCCTAAATGGACTTTCTTTTTAAAGTAGGTATGTGGAAATAATGACTGTTGTCATCAACAGGCGCTCTGTATGCAGGAACTAGCCAGAAGAAAAATCCTACGGTTCCCAGCTGTGTAAGTGGGGAAGGCATGAGAAGGCCTACTCGGTCAGCAGGGGTGAGTAAAGTTGCTACGAGTCAGTTTTCAAAATAAACACGCAAACAAAAAAAGAAGAAACTGTAGAGTTTAGAAATCCTCAGTTCAGAATACAAGAATTTCTTTATTTTGTTGGATTCTTTTTGTCTTCTTTCTGTGAGAAAGACCTATGCCAGACCACAAACACAAAGCATATGGATTCAGGCATTGCAACCAGATCACAGCTACATAATTCTAAGTCTAGAGAAATTTATATTTGCATCTTGGGTTTCTTTAAAGTTGGAATCTATTTACACTATTCCTTTTAGAAAAAAAGAAGGTTTAAGTGCACACCCAGGCTTATCTTTTAACCTATTTGAAGACACTTTTGCTTGCACTATCCTACCTAAAGACCTAGCATCCAGGATCAGTAATGAAGCTCTCATACGTAATATGTAGACCCTCAAACTTGAGAAGTTGCAAGTTCCTCTTTGAAACTTCTTGATTTCTAGACTCATCCCTGTGAATTGGTTGTTTGATTTTATTTAATGTCAGTTGCATGATTCATTGTAATGCAGAATATTTTCTCTATATTTTTATTAGTACTACAAGCTATCATTAGATAAACAGATGTTGGAAAATGTCTCCTGACACTTTAAATATCATTCTAATTTCTTATCTCTACTTCCTAGGTTCTGTTACAAAAGCTATAAGAATTGATTTTTTCCATCAAACAACATATATACAACTTATTATTATCATAATTATGCAATATGTATTGATGTTGTTTACAGTGGTTACTTGTAAGTATATTGTAAATGCTATATACATTAAGTGCTACATACATTTATATATGTATGTATAAAATACAAAAGAAAAAGAATAGTAGAAATGAAGAAAAGAAACTGGAGGATAATAGCGCTTGTCTGTTCACTGTATACATGAAGTGGGGTCCAAACTTAAACAAATAAATACATCAGTGCTACAGTTTTGCCTTATGTAAAATGATAGTAATAGTGCATATCTCCTAGGGGTAGTGTGAGTCAGCAGTGTTGGTAAAAAGGCTTTTCTATCTTTAGATGAGAGGCACTTTAGAAGTGAGATGAGTAAGTGTTTTTCTCACTGACACTAGATGAAATGCTTTTTGATTAAGAATCGCACAGTTCCTGAGAAACTCGTGAAATTAAAATGACCTAAACACTCAAGAAAACCATGACTGAATAGCTTGCTTTCTAATCTTTAGGTTTGCTACATGATAGTCAGTGTTTAGTGGAATTATTGCAATAGCTAAAGACAACTATGTGACATTTTACAGCTTTATGAGGAGGAAGCCCTTAGCACTATGGGCTTGCTGCCAGTTCACACTGTGAAAATTTCATGGCTCAGAAAACAGCTCATCCTGTGACCTGTAATGTTATCAACTAATGTTAACTAACTCTGCACACAGTTCTCAGAACAAATGCAAACAAGGATGTTTGCTTTATTTTCAGCAAAAGAGATCTAAAAGAATACTTCAGATTACAGTATGTTTAAAGTTTGACTTGATATTAATGCAGCTGACTTGTAGCAACTCATTAAACCCTGGTGTCACAGCTGTGCTGCAGAGCCCTAAAAATATATCTGCTTCTCAGCCAAGTTGAGCTTTCATTCAGATATTACTTGCGAAATCCTTCTACCTGATAGCGTTATGCTTTCAGTCAAGACCAGCAGTTTAAATCCCAGGCAAAACTTATTTGGGCTAGCCACTTGCCCTTTGTGCCCTGAAGAGATGTCCAGACTATCTGAGACAGAGAGATGTGGATCTATAAGTTCTTGCGCAGAGTAAGAAATACCAGAGCAGCTCAGTTCATTGCAGCTTGAAGGAACATGGAACATATTTCTGCAAGTGAGGTGCGTACAGCATCCATGCAGACACAATAACTCAAGTATAGCTTTGCAGTATGGCCTCTCATGCACAAGCAAACCCACGTGCTAATTGTCTTATAGAATAAAGATAGTTTTATGTATCTTAAACCTACAGATTGTTACAGACGGTTGTTAATGATTTTCCCAAATGCTGTATTTATTTATAGTGCTGCAAAAATAACGATTATTAAGACAGCACTTGAGTGTAAGGTCTTTTGACTCACTGTGGTCTTACGTTCTTATTGAAACAATGATAATGCTCATGTAGTCCTAACTTTTTAGTCATGAAACCACTTAGGAGACTGGAGATTCTGAGAGACATCGAAACTGGCAACTCAAAAATTTTGTTCCCATACAAATATAGTTTCAACCTTGGCAACTGGAATAGGTAAAATTAAATCACTGAATGCATACTGTATGGATAGTCTTACTCCAAACTAGAACACCCTTTTTCTGGCTTAATCTGTTTCACTTTTAAAATTATATAAGCTAAACAAGAAAAAAGCAAATCCCTCCTATTTTGAATGGAATATTTATAGAGGCAATTAAATCCCTGTGACCTCAGTGGTATAACTGTACTATTAAGTTTTCCCATCTAGACTACCTTAATAAACATCTTCACAAAATATCCTACAGACAACATGTCCTCTGCTATATGTTAATTTTAGAGGAATATCTGTGAGTATAAACTGTGCCCAGGTAACTTAATAATGACATTAAGCTGAGTGCCTATCTAATATTGAGAGGAACTGTGAGCTTTCTTCCAATTTTCCATGAACACTATTTGCCAACACAATAAATCAGTTTTCTCGGCTTGCTATCTTAGCAGACAAGCAAAAACTGGAGTGGGGAAGGGACTAGCATCTGGCCACTCTGGCTCCAGAAGGAGGCATTTCTGAAGCAAGATGGATGTACTGTGTTATGAGGGAGTGAGGAGGCTTTAAAAATTCACTTAGAAAAAATGCATGTGTGAGAACCCCATCTGGGTCCCCTGTTCAGCCAATCTCAGAGAGATGTTCACATCTTAATATGTGCTACGATTTTACTTTTCTCTAGGAGGAGGAAATGCATATCTAGTGAACAGTAGGATTTCCTGAGGTGTGGTACCCAGTCACCAACTGTTAGGAGGAAGGAGACACGGCAACTTGTAAGCCATGTGGTTGACTTAAAAAGGAATAACCTGTTGGACCTCAAACTTTCAGCTTTTCAAGACAAGCAAGGAGGCATCACTCTGGTTCAGGTGTTTCCTAAGCAGAAAAAAAACTGAAAACAAACCATGTCACAATAAATCAATCTACTGCTTGGTACTCATCATATTCCTTAAAAAAATTGTTTCCTTTCTCCTTTACCTTTGCTATTAAGAACCTCCAGAGCGATTTCTGTTGTTGTTCTTGCACTGGGTTTTTCATTGCATTTAATGTAAGGAAAGCCTGATTACAATAATCAAGAGGATGTACCCTTGAAGCTAATCAACCAAAAAGTATTTTTTTTTCTAGATGGAAAATGGATGATTTCTGTGCCAAATAAGCATCGGGAATGATTAGGATATTTCAGCAGTGACATTTAATTGCTTGACAGGGACAGATCAGAAGTGCTGCTGTCCATCCCAGTGCAGGTGTCTGCTTTGTGAGAGAAAGCAGGGTGGAGAGGGCAAGGCTGGCTGCCTTCCAGACTCTTCTGTGGGGCTCAGTGGAAACCAGATAGGAAGGGGCTGGCTTATCTGCAAGCCTAAGTGTGGACTGCAGGAATCGGGGCAGAAGGAGAGGCCACCTGACCTGGCCCTTTTTCCACCATAGTGGTCCCCATAATTCTTTCTCATGAGGAGTCTTAGTAAACTGGTGCATATGCATTTAAAATCCAGGTTTCAAAAAAGTAAGGTCCTGTGGTTGATAAGCAGTCCTTTTGCTTTCCAGTTTGGTTGTTCTGCAGCAACCATTGCTATGTTCCAATGTATTTTTTTAAACAAATAGAAACAGTCTAAACAAGCCGTGTGCAGGCACAAAGTCAAATGTCAGAACACTAGTGCAGAATTAATGTTGATATCCTCCTCACTGCATTTCAGGTCATCTGGAGTAGCTCAGGAACAAATGACACTCTAGATTACTGTAAGAGAGAAGACAGAGCAGGCAGTGTATCCTGGTTATTCCTTTTGTCCTCTCATTTTCTTCCACTATACTCCAAGTACCTTTCAGTCATGCTCAGTGGTGAGTCTAAATGGTTCTAGCAGTGGGGATGCTAATAACTGGGCTTTAATTGCAGAGGCTCTCTCACCTGTGTGTCAGCAGTGTGGATTTGTGGATTGTTATGAACCAGCTGTTGTTACAAGCAGATTTCCACCTACGTGGGACATGTCCGTAGGTCTCAGTTTAGTCTGTAGCAGAGAAGCTGCCACTTTATGTGCTGCTAGTAGCAATTCCCGTCGCAAAGACAGAGACTGCATGGGCATAAAAAAGAAGCGAACCTGTGAAACAGGTTTAAGACAAATTAGATGGGTAGCATAAAAGCACTGTTTCTACTGCTTACAATGTGTAGTGGATTTATGAATTTATGAAGTTTAGTCTTCAAGGTTAGCAATAGTGCTTCTTTTACAAGCTAAGTGAGTGTGAAGTATCCCAAAATAGACCCAGGAATTTCTAAAGATTTGTGAAGATAGGCTTGGTGTAATGTTATCCCACTCAGTTCTTCACACCCACCCGAGGCTGTGTTGAACACTGTAGAATAAACCAGGGTGTTTCAAAACAAGAAAATTAAATCTGCACCTTATCTCTCATCCCCATATTCCCTACAGTTTACAGATTTCATGGTGTGAAAATCCTCTATCCAGATGTATCCCATTTAAATGATGTACAGCAAGGTTACTCCATATTCTGCCTTACCCTTTAATGAAAGAGATTGTATCAGAAAAAGCTCAAGTATTATTTGAGAAAAAATGTAGTTGTGAAAAACAAGCTGCTAGGATAGGGACAGTCCGATTTTGTTCTTAATCCTATGTATATATGTTACAGCTACAGGCAGCACATCTAACCTGGTTACAGTATAGCTGCCCATCAGTCTCCTCATATGGTAGTTAGAAACAGCAGCACAGAATCAACGGTGTCCCAGGCCTGGTGGTGTCCCAGGCAAGGTTTGTGCACGATCTGCGCTCAGACTTTAGGAGAGATCAGACAAGTTGAAATCCAACCCCTGGCTTGTGTATAGGACCTGACAGAAATGAGGAAAAGGTGAACCTAACAGATATTTAGTGGTTTTTAGAGAATTCAGTTATTCCCCTTGGAATTGAATTTCAGGCTCTATCTAAAGTGTTTTGATGGGAGGTAGGAAAAAGTTGCATCTGTTCATGACAATATTTCAGGAGCATGGAAAATGAAGGCATTAAAAAGTCCCTGATAAATATGCTTGTTGGATGATATATTCTTGCATGGAAGGGTGTGTGTGCGCACGATAAGAATGGTGCAGGGGCTTCACCAGCATTTGAGTACCAGTACTTGCATCCAGTATCGTGTCCCATGCACCAGCCATGTTTGCCCACAGGTTTGGGCCCCAAGCACTTCATTTTGCAGGAGCGTAAAGTGCAAGTGCCAAACAACAGACATGACTCCGTTCTGGAATAACTGCAGAGTCACAAGAGTGCACAGGCAACCCATGGTGGGTGAAGAGTGCCCTATTTTCTTTTAGTCTGCCTCTTTTTCTGTAAAACTAAAGACTTGGTGACTCACAATTTTACTGCATGCTGCATTCAGGACACACTGTAACACAAGGTGAACTCCCCCATGGACTTGATATGAGTTTTAAAAATTTATTGCCCAATCTGTAGGTTGATATTACTGTGCGTAATCCCGGAGAGTTGGTACATGCCCATGTGTCACTGCACATTTTCTTTAGATAGAGCTCTGAAAGCAAACCAGAATCACATGCTATTTATATCACAGTTATTAGAAAGACAGCAGATGCAATAGAGCTTAGAAAGACAACAGGGGTTCCTGTGAATCTTGGGGCACTGCAGAAGCCTCCTTTGTAACCTTGCTGAAAGAAAATGCATTCACAAAATGTTATGAAAGGGCTACACTTTTGACAAATCCCCCTTTTTTCCTCACAGCGGGTTGAGAGACTTTCATACCGAAACTTAGAGCTAAAAATTTTGTCATTGGGCACCTCTTTACAGTTTTAAATCTCAAGGCATAAACCCCGAAAGGATGACTACATAGTAGTCCACGCACGTATTTTGTGACTAAGCACCTGCATGCAGTTGCAGTACCAGCTTAATTTGTTCAGCTCAGGGCCCATTTTTAAGTTTCAGTGGCAGTTTTAAGTGGGATGGGACTAAGTGGGGGGAAAATAAGGATTCAGTTCTGCTTATATTGCCAAAATGTCCCAACGCATCCCACCAGGTAAACCCAGGACTTCCCAGTATTATGATGGAATGTCATCTAGGACAATGAAATGCAAGTACATAAAACTGCTTATAAAAGAACTTTAAATGAAAACATATCCTTTGAGTTCAGTGGGGGAAATTACATCTTGTATATGACTTTACTGACAAATTACATTACTCAGAAAAAGTTACATTGAGACTGTTCATACGGCAAAACTGTGTAAACAAACACTTAGAAATGCCAGAATTAGGGTGTCCTGTGCAACCTCACTTTAGGTCCCTGAGGAATTACAGCTCCACCCTGTCTTGTTCTACTCTTGATGCAGTAAGTAGCTGATGCCTGGCCCAAGCTTTTGTTAGCAAGGCTCAGTATCCTCCAGGTATATTTACCAGTATTTTTGACTAGACTCTTCCTATCTCTGCCAGCTGTCTCCTGTTCTAGATTCTCCGCTTAGTTCCCCTTCATTGTTTCCTATCACCTTTTTATCCAACTATTCCATACTTCAGCCCTCTTAGGGGCAATTACTGGCTCCTTCCCAAATGCATGGATCTCAGTCTCTTCCAAATCTTTGTCATAGTCTCTGCCTTCAAAATATTTTTATTTACATCACATTTCTCAGCAGCATTGGCTTTGAAAACAGTTTTTGCAGAGATGTACAAGGCCAGTACATCTGTGCATGTTGGAAGTTCTGTGTGGGCCCAGAAAAATGATAATACAAGTTGCCGTTGTATCGTCACTGGCACCCACTGAGAGGTCGCAGTGCTGGCTAATGGTAAAGACATAGGAAGCCTCTAAAATCATCAATCCACTTTATCCTAATGGTTATTTGGTAAATTAATTGCTGAAAGCTTTGGTAGTTTCTTTTCCATAGTCCCTTGAAGGGGATCAGTGTGACTCAAGCAACAGGAAGTGTGTATTTTTTCATACTTCTTTTGACTTTCAAAACATGTGTTCATCTGCTCTTTGTCTACAGCCTTTTCTGTCTCACTCGAGCAGACATTTACGATAGGATGACATTGGTTTCCTTTTCCACTGTAATGCAACTTTATTTTGGGTTTCTGTTTGTCCTAAAGTAGTCTGAACTGCAGCCTGCGAAACAGCTGGCAGGTAAATACACCATGTAAATAGCTTTATTTCATTAGCTCCCCTTCGTTTTAAGGGTGCTCTGCTGTCATTTGTCTTCCTTGCAGTTGCCACAGCGCGTGCTGGACCATTTCACAGTTTATGCTGAATATGTGTATCAAACGTCTGCAAGCTAGAAACTAGACAGAATGTGGTTTCTTCCTTTTCTCTAATTATGCATTACATTTTTGAAAGATAGGTCCAATCTATCTCAGTTTTAGAAACAGCTCTTGCAGAGTTGTACAAGATCGGTACATGCGTGCGTGTTCGAAATGGCATGTGGGCAGGTGGTACTTTATAAGCCTGTGTCATTGCATCACTCGTCTAGTGGCCATGGTGAGGTGATTATACTGGCTAATGATGATTAAATAAATTCTGAGCAGCTGTTTCTATAGTCTGTTTAATTGCAACAACAATAGGGAGAGTTGCAGGAAGCAAATCAGAGTGGGCCTGTCACAACACAAGGCAGGAGGTGGAGAGGACACAGTATGCTCTCTATACATTCACGGGAGCGGAGTCTTAGAGCTGGTTTTGAAGTGAATTGATTTTTTTATTGACAGCACTCAATTTCATATGCTTTAATTTTTCTCACTTATTTGTTTGGGTTTGGTTTGGGTTTTTTTTATTGCTCACACACAGTGTCTTACAATATAAACAAAGTTTCTCTATCTGCAATAAAATCACGATCATTCTCTGCTCTTTTGCAGACTCGATAATTTCCATCAGTTAGTCAGTCAGTAATGAATTTGGAGTGCTGTGGTCAGAACTCCTGTAATTTCATTGCTTGCATAACACACTGCTACAGAACATTTAATGGCCCTCTATGAAGTGTTATTACAAATACATAAACCTAAAGGTACAATTCAAAATAAATAATCTAAATTATTTTGGTGGTGCAATATTATCAACTGTTTTAATCACGGGGGCTTGCCTTTCTAATTTGCAAAATTTTATAAACTTCAGTAAATGCAAAACCCTGGGGTCCTCAGAGTTTCCAGGCTGATCTTCCTTGAGACTTAGCCTTTACCCACAAAGCAGAGGGAGCCTGAGAAATGGCAGACTGAGTTTCCTCTCATCATCTTGTCAGCATGCTGAAATCTGGTCATGATACTTTAGTCTCCGCGCCTTTTCATTTGTAAATGGCTCTGCTGAGAGTGTCAAAAGAGATAACAAATAATACCAGCTGTGCAATAATTTTATTGAGGGTAAACAATGTTTCAGTAAGAGTGGGGTTAAGGGCAACTAATCATTCCCAGAGGTCATCAAATAAGCACATTTTCATAGTGCTGGGTGAGTTATTAGTTGTGAGTGAATTATCCAATAAACTTTGGCCTTGGCTGATTTCAGGACAGGCCCTAATTTTCACAAATACGTCAGTCACACACAGATGAGTTTGCAATGTTTGTTATCAAGAGAATATTAGAAATGCATTGGTATGCTACCGTGTACAGTTTCTAGATAGTCTGTGAGCTTGCCCATTTTATTCTTTATTCTCTAGGGAGCCAGATTGTTCATATGAGTTTCAAGCTGTGATTGAACCTTTAATAAAAAGTGGTGAGTGGCAATGAAGCTTTGGGGAGCGTAGGCAATACTGCAGTCTATAGGGCAGCCATCAAAATTGTGGTAATTTAGACAGACTCCCTGACCCTGACTTGTTCCAGTCGCCCATAAATCACATCTCGGGCCTCTCCAATGCCCTGAGCAGCACTGACCTGAGGTGTTATGGGGACCCGGAACCGGAAACATAAATGCTGGCGATTGAAGAGAAATTGAGGTGGCAAGTAGGGTGGGATCTGAACTCTGATCTGGATGGTGGTGGGGAGCTTGAGAAGGTACCTTCAGCTCATCTTCTTCCACTCCTCTCTTCTGAGGGCATTAACATGCAGTAAGTCCTGCTCCACATCTGACAGTGTGAAGGTGGAGTTGGCAAAATAGGATAAAGAAAAACCCAGAATAAAGCCACAAACAGCAGGTCAAAAATTGTGCAACTTCAGTTGAAGTTTCAGTTTCAGGGGAAAGAGTAGAATTATGTTTTCTGGGAAAGTACAGCCCTTCATGTCTGCCCATGTAAGTACCCATGCTCAACAGATAGTAAGTTACACTGATAATTCAGCCTACAGATAGTTTAAATTGATTCTCAAGAGCTAATATTTTGAAGGGGTAAAACCAAAGCATAGTTCCTCTTCCCTCTTCTTTCCTGAAGTAAGCAAAACCCAAGGCTGTGTTTGTTGGCTGAAAATGAACTGACTTCAACATATGCTGTGTGCCAGCTGGGACTCTGGCTCTGGGCTCTGAATTCAGCAGCGCTGGCATATCTCTGAAATCTAGCTGCTGCTTCTGCCATGTACAGATTCTGCCGTATATTAAATATATATATAAAAACCCCATCCACAAACTAACCAAACAGTGACCTTGACTGTATTATGAGTTAAAGGAGAAGCAAAGAAGTCCCCACAGCATACAGCATAATTTATCAAGGCATGGTTCTATCGACTCCATTCCTTCTAAGGAAAATACCATAGAATCATAGAATGGGTAGTGTTGGAAGGGACCTTAAAGATCATCTACTTCCAACCCCCCTGCCATAGGCAAGGACATCTACTGGACCATGTTGCTCAAAGCCCCATCCAGCCTGGCCTTGAACACATCCAGGGATGGGACATCCATGGCTTCTCCGGGCAGCCTGTTCCACTGTCTCACTACCCTCACACTAAAACTTTTCTTCCTAGTATCTAATCTAAATCTCCCCTCTTTCAGTTTAAAGCCATTATCCCTCAACCTATCACTACACTCCCTGATAAAGAGTCCCTCCCCACCTTTTCTGCAGGCCCCCTTTAAGTACTGAAAGGCTGCTGTAAGATCTCCCTGGAGCCTTCTCTTCTCCAGGCTGAACAAAGCCAACCCTCTCAGCCTGTTTTCACAGGAGAGGTGTTCCAGCCCTCTGATCATTTTCAAGGCCCCTCTGCTGGACCCGTTCCAACAGGTTCACATCCTTCCTGTGTTGAGGACTCCAGAGCTGAACACACACTCCAGGTGGGGCCTCACCAGAGCAGAGGGGCAGAATCACCTCTGGCCATGCTACCTTTGATGCAGATAAAAAGTCAATCAAAAAGTCTGAGATCAAGATATTGATCTCGGGCTTTATTACTGAAACTTTGGGAAAAGTTTGTGTAAATCTCAGTAGTGGAGGCTTAAAAATTTGAAAATGGTTAAGAACATCTGCTACTTTACAGTCTTTCTCCTCCATAATCCCAAGAAATTGCCTGGTTGGCCACACAGATATGCAACACACTGACCTCCCTTGCCATGTGATGCTTTCCAGTTGCTGCAGTCCCTCCCCTGGGCAGTGTATGTCGGACTGTGGCACACTGACTCTGTGCTCTAAAGCACCCCTGAATGCTACAAAGCAGCAGTTGTTGTACACACAGTATAAATTCAAACACAACCTAAGGAGATCTCGTCCCCTTGTAAATCTGTGATGTTTTGCTGTCTTCAGAGGACAGATGCTGTTATTCTTCAGTTGAAGAGCAGGCATGGAGACCAGTAGAATGTATTTTGATGATTTTTTATTAATAGCTTTATAAATTCAAATAGTAATTGTCAAATCCTTCTTCAAAACTCCTAATAGCATAAAAATACATGTATTTATTGTTATATAGATAGACAAATATTTAGAAACTGGAAGGGTAGAGAGGGAGATAAACTCATTCCTAATTAATATTCTGTTAGATTTTTCTTCTATTATGGACACTAGCTTTTCGGATCTGGAGTGCACCTCATTTCCCAATTACTACATTCTCCTTCCTCTTTTGACAGTTTGCTTTTAAAAGGGGAAGTGACAACTGAATGATCTTCCACCATTCCCTACTCTTTTTTTTTAGTAGACATTATTTCCCTTTGCTGTTCCTATTCTTTCAAGTTGTGCACAGAATGATCTGTCACCTCTTACACTTGAGAATTATCTGCACAATGCAGAGATTATGTCCTGGTCCAAGCTTTATTTGAGACAGTGTGAAATTTCAGTAGACTTTGCATCAGATCCTAAACATTCCTTGCACAAAGATGCTGCCCAGTTGGGAAAATACTTATTTAAAGGTATGCCTCTGTGCTCTTAAAATACTGGTTTTCCTTTCCTCAGAGCAACTTCATAAAACTGAAATCTCTGGCCGATGTGTCTGTGTCAAGAACATACTGTGTTTTCTTATAGTGTATTTTGATGACAGTATTCACTTTTCACTCTAGAAAAAAATGGGTGATGTGTGTTGCTTAAGCATGAGCAATGTCTAGTTAACACCCTGGACTTGTATATTCAGCTCAGCCTCTCAAGGAAATTGCTTGGCTGCCCATTTGACTCAGTTTCCCCATTTGAATCCAGGGCATAATGCCTTTGTGATGTTTAAATGATGCTAGTTTTTAAACTACCTGAAACAAAGGGGGTTAAGTAATGTGGGGAAAAATAAAAGAAACGGTTTAGGAAAAAAAGTCTACAGCATTATTATAGGTCTGAGGAACAACAAAATAGGATTTGCTAAATATAAGCTTAAAGCCAACCTTGAAAATGTCCTTTTACTCTTTGTTTTGGATCTTGTAACGAACACACCAGGTTCATCTTTTCAAAGAAATTATGTAATAAATGAGAATCTTACCCATACTCTAATCACGCTTCATGGTACATAAATCAAGCAGATTGCCTATTAGACTTGTGTCTCTCCAAAAGAGCAGATGCAGTCTCACTCTAAATGTATTGTGAAGACCTGTCCTTTTGGGTCAGAACACGTTGTCCTCAGTCAAAGCCTGAGCCTATAAAATAAAACATTGCAAATGAGAAAGTAATGTGCAGCACTGAGAAACACCTAGTCATGTTTGTTCTGTAAAGTGAGGTCTTACTGCAGGAACCTGAAGACTCAGAGTTAATTGACTCAGCAGCAGGGTGCTGTGCTGTGAAGAAGCCTGAGCACACAAAAGGACACATGATCGTTTCAAGCATTTCTGTTGCATGACAAATATATTTGCCTTATAACTGTGCCACATTTCACTAAATTATATGCTCTGTGGTTTGCTCTGGCTGTATGATGGCATGACTTGCTACAACCACAAACCACAGGGAATTGACGTTGTCTCCATGATTTCACTGGTTCTGTCATAACCAGTGGCATGGCCGCTGGTTTCACCTAAAGGAAATGCTAAACTGGATACACCATAGTACATTTCTACAAATACTTGCTCACAAACTGTTTTAAAAACACATCTCTATAGACAGTGCTTCTGTTTCGTGTAATCCTTCTTGCAGATGCAACTTAGGCAGCTCACTCCTGCCCTCCCAGGTGGTGGCAGTGGACTCCAGGTAACCCAGAACTGAAACAGCGCATACTTGGGTAGAGGTCATGGGCCAGTTAGCCCTTCCAGCTAGCAGATTTAAATGTGCTTGTGGCTGATAATGAATGAAGCCTCATAGTTACTCCGTCTATTATTTCACCTTGATTACTACAGTTGAAGCACGTGATAAAGATTCCACCCTGTGAGATGAGTTGGCAGGTGGAGGCGGAGGCCAGGAAAGATCCTCACAGTTGGCACCATTTAGACATTATAGGACTGAGATCTGGTGATTGAAATACCCTGCACTTACTACAGGCTCCTTTGGAAAAAAATAATACCTCTGGGTTGCAGTGAGAGTGGCTGATACTTCATTCCTCCACTGTCTCCCTCCACCCAGAGATAATGACCTTCACTTTTCCAGTTTTTCAGTTTTGGTGTCCCTTTAGGCCATTGCATGTGCTCAGGCAGCTGGAAAAGGAGCTTTCAAATCATGATTTCAGTAGGTATGGCCAGAATCTCCAAGCACTTGAAAGCCCTGAAAAAATAACATTGACAATCTGTAGGACTGCAGTACTTTTAAAAGACAGATGGTTCTTCATTATCTGTGACACTGGAGGTCTAGGAAAATCCAATAGACTAATTGAGGTTATACACATACAGTAGGTTCTGGTGGGGAGAATATTTGAAAGATACCTGAGAGGTGCAGCAGGGAGCCAGCTCAGATTGTCCACAGTGATGCTGTGTATTAGTGCATGAGCTCTGCTTATCTCAGGTGGGCTTCTTCTTGAGTCATTCTAGTACCTGCACCCTGTCCTCTTCAGCTGGGTACATAAGGCAGAGCCACCCGCACTAGCACCAACTGATGCCAGCTCAGGTTTGTTGGGACAAAACTGCTCAGTCTCAGTTCTTAGTGCAGCTATGTTTCTTCTAGAGAAAGCAGTGTAGCTTCATTCTGACTGGAAAAGGGGAAAGAAACATAACCCCCATTTTCAAAAAGGGAAAAAAGGAAGACCTGGGAAACTACAGGCCAGTCAGTCTCACCTCTGTGCCCAGGAAGATCATGGAGATTCCTCCTGGAATTTATGCTAAGGCACATATAAAAGGAGGTGATTGGTGACAGCCAACATGGCTACACCAAGGGTAAGTCATGCCTGACAAATTTGGTGGCCTTTTACAATATTGCCACAGTATTGGTAGACAAGCAACAAATGTCATCTACCTGGACTTATGCAAAGCATTTGATACTGTCCCACATGACATCTCAGTCGCAAAATTGGATAATCATTGAAGTGATGGATGGACCACTCATGGATATGGAACTGGTTGGGTGCTTGCACTCAAAGGACTGTGGTCAACAGCTCAATATCCAAGTGGGGCCAGTGGTGAGTGGTGTTCCTCAGAGGTCAGTACTGGGACCAGTGCTGTTTAATATCTTTGTTGGCCATGTGAACAGTGAGATAAAGTGCACCCTCAGCAGGTTTGCCAACGACACCAAGCTGTGTGGCATGGTCGACACTCTGGAAGGAAGGGATGCCAACCAGAGGGACCTGGACGAGCCTGAGAGGTGGGCTTGTGCAAAACTCATGAAGTTCTACCAAGCCAAGTGCAGGGTCCTGCACCTGGGACATGGCAATCCCAGGCACAAATACAGGTTGGGTGGAGAATGGCTGGAAAGCAGCCCTGAGGAGAAGGACTTGGGAGTCCTGGTGGATGAGAAGCTCAACATGAGCTGTCAGTGTGTGCTGGCCAGCCCAGAAAGCCAACCACATCCTGGGCTGCATCAAAAGAAGCCCAGCAGGTCACAGGAGGTGATTCTGCCCCCCTGCTCTTGCGAGACTCCACCTGGAGTACAGTGACCAGCTCTGGAGTCCTCAACACAGGAAGGACATGGACCTGTTGGAATGGGTCCAGTAGAAGGCTGTGAAAATGATGAGAGGGTTGGAGCACCTCCCCTATGAAGAAAGGCTGAGAGAGTTGGGGTTGTTCAGCCTGGAGAAGAGAAGGCTCCAGCGATAACTTAGAATAGCCTTCCAGCCACTGAAAGGGGCCACAGGAGAGATGGGGAAGGACTCTTTATCAGGAAACGTAGTGATGGGACGAAGGGTAATGGTTTTAAATTGAAAGGGAGGAGATTTAGATTAGATACTAGGAAGAAATTTTTTACTGAGAGGATGGTGAGGCACTGGAACAGGTTGTCCAGAGAAGGTGTGGATTCCCCATCTCTGGAAGTGTTCAAAGCAGGCTGGATGGGGCTTTCAGCATCCTGGTCTAGTGGTAGGTGTCCCTGCCCGTGGCAGGGTGGGTGGAAGTAGATGAATTTTAAGGTCCCTTCCAACACTACCCAATCTATGATTCTGTGATTCCTTCAGTATAGCTTCATTCATGAAGACTGTGTTCTCCAATGAACTGGTTGGATTTCACTGGGTCCATGGTATAACCTCTCTGGGCCAGATAGGCTGCCCTCAGCAAAGGAAGCAACTGTTTCTGTTGGCAGGGGCAACACACAGTCTCACTGCAAAGATAAGAATACATTGCCATTTCTTAGCTAGATCTGTTCCGCGGAAGGACAGAGAACTTCAGTTTCAAATGCTATTTATCCGGCACATTTTAATAGTATTGAGATTACTTCTAAATGATGGAGGAATAGGCTGAACAGAGGTATAGTGAAACACGGGGATGATTTGTTAGAGGCAGTCATAGCATCACTAGCTTGATTAGTTTTCGTGCCATCCAACTGCACTATTTCAATAAATCAGAGCATTTTTATGGCTGAATTGAGTACTATAGCGCATAGTCCATTTGTGTCATATAGATAGTTCCATATATATCTCCTGCCAAGTGGGTAGTAAACAAAGGCTATGAATATCTACACCCGGCTCTGTGTCCCCATTGTAATTTGTGACCAAAATGACAAGATATGTTGTATACTAATGCTATGGCATATATTTGGCTATTCTGAAAGGGCATCCTCTGAGATTTGGCATCCATACACACACATATGCACACTCACCCACACTTAGATGCTCTCCCTCTCTAAGGGGTTGTACAAAGAGATGTGAAGCACATAAATCTTCCTATTCCAAGAATCTCCAGCTATAAAGTCCTTAGCTAGAAACAAGCTTGTATATAATGATTTTCCAAAGCAGCAGTGTTTATGTTTCAACTAGATAAATAAATCACAGGCTAGATTCTTATTTGACCTTCCTCTGCTTGCAAATTTAATTAAAAAGGAGGAGAATCACTATATAGTCTTTTTCTATTTAGTAGACTACTTGAGAATCTGGAAGAAATAGGCCGACGTTCTCTCTAATCTTGTCCAAATTTCAGACTTGCTTTAATTTCAAAGAAAAATCATCTATCTATTCAGTCCTGCTGATTCTTATCATAAGTATTATTAAATAACTTCCATGAATATATCAGTCTGTATTTTTGTCTAATTATTGCTGAATGAACAAGATCTATGCTTTAAATCTAATGATTCCCCAGTTATGGAGAAGCTAATGAGTGTAGAAGGCTCCCCAAGGATCCCCATCTCCATACTGCCAGAGGGACAGGACTCTGTTGGGAAGGTGGAAAGTGGGATTGACATCCCTTCCACCTCTCTATCAGGAACAGAAGGCTGCAGCTATGTGACCTGTTAACCTCATTATTTTTTGGAAGTTCAGCATTCATTTGGTAAACAAAGGCAGAATGAAACCTTCAGCTGGTATAAGCCAGCGTACCTCTGTTGTCAGAAATGAACCATGCCAGATTACTCCATCAAAAGAGTTGACCCAAAGTCATGGGAATTTGTTACTGGAATATATGTTGAATATTTTTGGACTGTATTCCTTCTCTTGAAACTCACTTTATGTTTGGTGATCCTCCAGAGGCATTTGAAAGACTGTTTTTTAATTAGTTTGAGATCAGATAGACAGGAAAAAAATCACTGGAGTTGGCTGGGACTCCAGCAAGAAAAGACCTTATTTAGAGGAAAGGAAAACACTGCTGCATTGAAGTTGCCTTTTCTTGGCAGAAAGAGGGGGAGGGAGGCTGTGAAATGAATAATTGGAGCCAAAGTGTTTTGTTTCAGTTCTGTGGGGTTTTTAAATCATTGGCACTTCTGTTATTGGGAAGCAATACAAAGATTTACAGCAGCTCATGCAGCCGCTTTGGAGGGGAGGTGGAGAGAACCAGCAGATGCTACAGACAGAAAAGCAGCCTACACCCACAAGATGGGAGGTGTGTAGCAGTAGTTGCAGATGGGCTCCTACCAAGAAATGTGTAGCAGCCTTGGAAAGCTTTTAATAGCTGGCTCATGGTGCATGGTCTGTGTCTGTTGAAACACATTCCCTAACTAAACAGTGATTAGCTTCTTAGACTTTCTTTTTCCAAACCCTCTGTGCACATATGGGCAGATGATACCTGTTCTGGATACGCTATACATGGAGCAGAGAGCTTTCTGATCGGTGCTGTGGTTAGTCACCTGTTTGGAGTGATTTCAAGCTGAATGTTGACTCTATTTTTTTGCATAAGAAGGCCATTCAGAAGGGAGCCAAAAGCTCCCAGAACTTATTTATTTACTCAGCATAGTGAAGGGTCACCAAGAAGCTATATAAATGCAGCATGTTAAGAACTTTAAATCATGTTCCTAAAGATTGCTTTTTGTTTACTATACTAGGTACCAAGCAAGAGGAATAACAAGGAAATGCATGAATTATACCCAGAGCTTTTACTGAATTTGAAAAGAGATGGTGAAAACACAGCACTAGCATCTGGCTTTCTGTACTGAGGTTTAAGAATGCCACCTAGTTTTCCTGAGATTGCCCTAAGCTTAGTCAGTCCTATTTTTAAATTGGCATTTCTAAAATAAATAGTGTTTCACATTTTGTTATCAGGATCATTACAGTATCTGTGTTTGATTGCCTTCATGTGACAAATTGTTGGGTTTACACAATGGAGATACAACAACAATTTGTTTGGATTGAAACCTAACGATACTGTGTTTGAGACTAAGATTTCCTTCATTTAACCTTAGGCATAAAAAAAATTAGATGTCTAGTCTCAATCTGGGCTCTATCATCAGTAGCCAGTAAAGAGAGAGAGATGTTTCTAGAAGATGATTCATCCTATCCAAAAATAAGTGTCCAGGACCTCCCCCTGGAGGTATCTGTCTTTCTCTATACAGTGAGGGAACCTGTATAACTATCTTAGACAGGAGTCCTGCCTTTTAGATGGTTACATATTTGAGAGAAAGGTGTGATGAAAGGTATTTGGTTACAGTCCTTCTTTGTGGCTTTTCTATTACAATCAAGGCTTTGTATCCAACTAGAGCTCTAATAAGGTTGTAGCAAAATTGACAGAAGTAGATACTAAAGATAATTTCATTCCCAAGGGAAAAAACCCAAAGGAATGTTATATCTGTTTACACTGTGGTATGATTTTGCCCTCCACTGAGAAATGTGGGTGTGTGCAACAAAACCATAACTGAGCTATATGATTTCTGTCAACTGTCAAAAACCCCCCACATTTAAAGAACCCCAATCATAAATTGCAGAACTGAGACTCCTTGGGACCAAACACAATGTGAGTGGTCACATTAGGCAAGTTGTAAAGATAAGGATAAAATCTAGTCAACCAGAATTCACAGCCCTGTTCCCTAGTCAATACCTGTAGATGCAATTTGTGTAATGGGCCTATGCCTGTTCACTTTGTTCTACCTTTTGGCATCCAGTTGTGTGCCCCAATACACAGGGCCCTCTTACAAAAGGACCTGTATAAAAGCCCTGGCCTTGCAGTGAAACATGCACTGAGGGAGCAGAAGTGCTTTAATGCAGATGGACATCACTCTCCACTCCAGAGATGCTGATTCTTTTGGGGGGTTTGAGCTATCATGCAGCATGTTTTTGGATCTTTTAAGAGTCTCTGAAAGATGTGGTTTCCCACTGGATCTTCTGAGATGACAAATCATAACTGTAAAATGTTAATCATCTTCTACATTCAATTTATTACACTGACTTCTCAATACCTTTTTAATTAAAATACTCCAATTTCTCCCTCTTTATCAGTAATTAAAACTAAAGTGGAAGAACTCACCTTCTAAATGTGCTACTTAGCAACTACTCCTGTAAAAAAAAAAGTCATTAATAGTCTCCTTTGCTAGGCCAGCAGAGTAATTAAGCTGATCCATATATGAGGCTGAAGTTTATGTCTTCTTTCTGACTCATCACAGATATAGAAGAATACACCAAGTGGCTATTTCTGTCTTTTTAGTAAGGGTAATAAGCCAGGCTGCCAAGACCATGCCGTTTCCCTCAGATGACCACGTAATCCCTCTGGTGATACCAGGTGCGAGAATGGGGTAAATGACAGAGAAACTGATAATGAAGAAATAAATCACACAAGTCAGAACCCCTTAACATTAATTATTTGTGTTACCATCCTTCATGAATGAAGATGCATTTCTGGCTCAGAGAAAGACACTCTGTGAGCTCCTCTGCCCAGGGGCAGTTAGCTGCAGTCGCTGCTGCTGGAGCGAATGACTGCACAGCAGATATTCCCACAGTCAGTAAGTCACATTGGCAGAGCTCAGAGTACTGACTGCTTCTGCTGCATTTTCCAAAAGTGGGATGCGACGTTGTGTCAGAATTTGTACATTTTCATTTTAGTCACTGGCCGTATCAGACTTCCTCCCCAAGAAAATACCATTCTAGGAGAATGGTGACTTTATCCCAGGCTAATCACACCGGCTTTAGAAATGCAGTCATTATTCCAGAGCAAAAGCATCTCTTGTCCAGCATGCAGTGTCAGCACAGAGAGTTATTTTGGTCAGTATCCCATGCAGAAAAGCTTCACGTCATGTGGGTCAATCCTGATTACAGATAACCCTCAGCTGAAATTAACTTTGTCCCGTGGATGAGAATGAGGTATCCTTTTGCTGCCCTCTTTCTTCTACTTGCAAATATATCTCCTGCATGTGTTAGTTCAGTCACTTCCACTTTCACCCAAGGAAGTCAGCACTTAGAAACGAGGTGATATACTTAAAATCAGATTATTTCACTGAATCAGAAAGATTCTGTGTAGTCAAAACCTTACTAAATCTCAGTGTATAGCAGATTTTTTTTTCAAACAATTTTTAAAAGTGTTTTCACATACGTATAATGATCTGTTCAGAATATCAGTCCCAGCAGATTTATTCCTAGAATAGATCTCCTGGTTTAACAGGTAAAAATAATCATATTGTCCCTTACTGTACATAATAGAATTTATTTTTCATTAAAAAACACTTCTGCCCATATATGTATTTAAGATTACTAGTTTAATAAAGACAGAATACCTGAAGAGTTTTGATGACCAAATTGTATTGATATATGGAGATCAAAAATATCATCAGGCTGTCTTTATATTCCCCCGTGGTATTGTTATTTTAATGACTAATACAATTTGACATTACAAGCATAAGGAGAATAGACAATATCAACATATAATGAGAATCATCAGAGACAGCTTTTCATGCAGCAGTTCTTATTCAAAGCCCTTTTTATTTAATCATCTTACAGTGCCAATATCTGAGAGTCATTTATTGAATTTCTTGTAAATATCTTAAGCAGCAGTTCAATTACTACTCATTATCAGAAATTAGATAGGACAAAAAAAATTAACACCTGAAAGAAATGATACATTTTCACATTGACAAAGGATAAGCAGCAGGTGTCTTAATGATCCATATTGGCAGATGTATTCTTTGCTGTTCTTATTAATGGTCTGGAAAACTGAGTGAGCAGTGAAGTAGGCAAATTTTGCAGATGACACAATATGGTTGAAGGCCACTGAGGACTAGGGATGGCTGTGAAAACTTTTAGTAGGCTCTAGGAGAGAAAGCTGAGATAGAAACATGAGAGCAAGCAGAGTTTTCTATTTTGAATAAGTACAAAATAATCAGATTTTGGGGAACAAAAACCACAAAAACCATCAAAACAAAAAACCCAACCCAAATGTCAGCTACTCTTAAAAGTTGAAAACTACTCAGGAAAAAAGTGGGTCATCATTGGTGACACTGAAAATCCCTACTTAAAATGCAGAATCATCCAAAAACTAAATTGCATGAATACTGCACAGTCCAGAATGGAAAATGGGCTCTGTGAATATTACAACACTGCTTTATACAACAAGAGTATTGGTGCATCTGAAATACTGTACTCATGCTTGGTTATTTTTTTCTTTAAAATATTGTGTGGAAATAGAAAGGTCTAGAAATGGGGCACTGAAAGGACTGCATAGGAAGAGAAATTTAAAAGATTGGAGCTGTCATTCAGAGATGAATAAAATTAAAAACACTTTAGAGAGGGTAACTTTTTTACTTCAGCGTATTCTTTCTTTTCAAGAAGAATAAGAAGAATTTAATTAAACAGCATTTAAAACATCAGAGGACTCTCCTCCACAATATACAGTTAAAGATGAGATATTCTTGCTACAAGGTATAATAGGTCCTGTCCTACAAGGACAGGATGATGGCTAACGATTTTAAAATGAAAGAGGGGAGATTTAGATTAGATATCAGGAAGAAATTCTTTACTGTGGGGGTGGAGACACTGGAACAGTTTGCCCAAAGAGGTTGTGGATGCCCCATCCCTGGAAGCATTCAAGGCCAGGCTGGATGGGGCTTTGAGCAACCTGCTCTGGTGGGAGATGTCCCTGCCCATGGCAGGGTGGTTGGAACTTGATGATCTTTAAGGTCCCTTCCAACTCTAACCATTCTATGATTCTACGATAACTGAGCCAGGAGTCATCCTGTGGGGAGGCTGCTCCGTAAACTCCCACTTCTGCCTCAGCTTCTCTAGCAGTTTTTTGTCCTGTCCACTCTCTGAGGCTGGCTATTAAACTACATGAATCACTGCCCAGCGACTAACACTGCAGTATTCCCAAATACTGCATCAGCCCCCTAGACCTTACGCTGCGAAATATTTGTGCTCCTTTGTACTGTAGGTTCACTTACAGCTAAAAATACTGCCACTCCATGGGGAATTGTAACAGACGAACTGCAGGGGCGGCACCTGCCGACATATTTTTCTTAAATTACTCTAGGTAGCTAATCCTGAACATTAGCAGCTAGAAGGTCCAAATTATTATAATACTGTTTTTCACCTACCTTCTGTGGATTTGAGACTTCAAGATCTTGCTTGTGATTAATTAAGCCTCTCAACTACTCTTATGTCCTAGGTATTATTAGACTAATACCTAATGTAACCTTTTCAAGGTCACAGTGTAAATAGCTAGTTCTGACAGTGATAAATCTTTGAGTTTGTCTTGAAAAATACACTGCTTCTTTAGCCCCTAGCCCAAAGCCTTCCACAGCCACACCTCTTTCTTACTCCTATATGAATTTCCAGTCATGACACTGCAATCCTTACAAGCATCAAAAATCATCTTGCAGGTCTCTCATCGTACTTGGCATACCAGTGACTCTTGGCTAAGATTTTTTGACATACGTGTCACCTCACCTGTGTGTTACACCTCATCTTCTAAGCAAATGGGTTGAATGTAGTACAGGGGAGCAATCTGGTACTTGTAGTATCATCTTAGTATCATCTTCAACTTTGCAACTGCCTTAGGGAAACCCCACTGACTTAGAAGGAGAACACAGCATTGTCATTTTTAAGAAGGAGGACTATATAGTTTAGTGAAATATTGCTCAGGTGCAAAAGTCCATATATGCTAGTGGAAGGTCCTGTTGACCTTGATGAACTCCACATTTTGGTTCTTCACTTTGTGAGTGCTTTAGCAGTAATAGCATCACTGAAACGACTTCATACTCATTTCAGTGGTTCAAGAATGACATTCTTTCTTTCCATGGTGCTTCTTTATGCAACCATCTAACAATGCCTCTTGTTCTCCTCAGCTGCCTGCATAGTGACCTGGACTAGGAACACACTTAAAGATGGCAAGGAAATGAAATTATCAGTTTGTCAGCATGAGCTCTTGGATGCAGTGGCTAAAATTGGGACTCACTTTTTTGCCAGCTGCAGAGTGGAAAATGTAAACTTTTCACCTTCAGAATGTTGTCTGAATGCCATTATTTTCAACAGTTCATGTCCTTTTTGTGTGGAAAGGGACCAGTGATCTGCAATGACTTGATATGTGATCACCTCAAGTAACCATTGATTTTTCCAAAAGTGAAATGTTCATCACTCAGTGAAAACCAAGCCCTGTTAGAATAATACCATCTGCATTCTCCATGGTCAGTAGTACCCTTGGAAAATCTCAATTTATCTTTTTGTTTGATTTTTTTTTTTGCTTCGATGAAATTCCAGAAAGGAGCCAGGCAGAGCAAATACGGGTCAGAGATCTGGGAAAGGTAGGGATGCATATACTACCAGAGTCCCCACCTGACTTTTTTCCAATGTGATTTAGTAGTAATTTACAGCTGGGAGAGGGAAGTGTTAAATATAAAATTGCATGCAGTCCAACTCATAGTGAACAAATTCAAATGGAAGTAACACCACAATCCTCTCTGATACCAATTAGCCTCTCCATGGGAGTCTCAGGAAAAGGACCCAGACACAGAATGGACATTTGTTGGGGTGAGGCAGCAGAAGTGGCACAAGAGACATTTCTGTTGTCATTTAACCTGCTAAATAATGAATAAATAACCAGAAGCATTCACAAGTGTTTAGATTACTAAGAAGAAAGAAAAGAAAAGCTAAACTAAATCATCATGGATATAATTAAAAATTATCGATTGAATGCTGTAGGAACTGCCAGTACTTACAAGAGATCTTGTTTTTTTCTTGCAGCCTAATTTTGGTGGAGTCATGTATGTAGGATCTCTGCCCCTAGCTGGCAACGCTCTTCAGAAGTACTTTGTCACTCCATCTCACTGCTCCATGCTACGAATGCATCACTTGCTCTAGCTTCCAGCACTGTTTCCATGAAGAGGAAGAGATTATCTGCGCCTTCAAAAAACAGACAAACAAACCAAATCAAAACAACAATATCCTTTGCAAACAGTTGTGCAGGTTGTTGCTTCAAGAAGTGAAGAGATATGGCTCTGTGGTGGCACCATAGACTGTCAGCCTTATCAGAAAAGACTGGCATGTCCCATAAAGGGTACTTTAACAGTTCTTCTCACTAGCATTCCACAGTAATTCCATGTTTGTACCGATGCACACTGATATATGTATGTTTTATAAACTTTATATGTATACATGCATATATGTAATGTTTAAGAGAAAAAAACATTGCTGTGTAGGCCAGTGATTTTACCTGTATGCCTCTTCAGAAGCAAGATCTGGTTTGCCAGCAGAAGCAAGGGATATTGAAAAGATTTTGCAGTGTACTATCTCTCCTGCAGTCACTGCTTCCTGCTGTAGTTTATAAACTACTGGCAAACTATGCACTGGAGTGGAAGCTGGTTGTATATTCAAATAGGTAGGCAGAGCTGGTCGGATGGGGTGTCCTCGAGGCCAGCGGGAGGTAATGATCAGATAGCTGATTCGTAATGGCCAACCAAAGCTATATGCATATCATGGCTCCCCTTCTAAGTATCTAATTAGATCTGTCCCCAGGAATATGTTTATCCGGTCTAGAGCTTGGCATTCAAAGCAATTTCTTTTAGACCCCAGCTCCCTGTAAACCTGGTAGTGATGAGATCCCAAAGGCCCTTTTAATGCTACTCATAAGAATATTATGAAATTTGAGTCCTGACTCTTAAATGCCTGGTTGTCCTCCAGCTTCAATCCTCCTGTCAGCAAGAAAAACGTGTTCCAGTTTTTCCCACAGATCTTTGCAGATATATTTTTTTCCCCACAGACTTTATTAAACAAGCTCCTTATCTTTGAGCATCTTCTCTAGATTACTGTCTCCTTATGTGAATGACCAAGAGCCACTGGCCCAGAGGAGGCTACAGAGATGCCTTGTTCCTGCCACCAGGAGAAATGCCTGTGCTGCTTCTCAGCAGTGAAGGATGAAGACAAGTTTTCATAGGCTTGCCCTAGAGGTGCATTGTTGACCTCACAGATTTCTACATTCCAGTGAATGACCCGACCCGTATAGCAGCAACAAAGCCAAAGAAGCCCAAAGCTTTTGACTGATGACCCCAAAATGTGAGGAGAACATCAGCTGAAGTCCAGCTCCAGCTTTCTCTTTGGCCATTTGCATTTGAAATTTTCCCCAATATTAACCCCTGCGGCACCATTCAGGTGATCTGCTCTGATCCTTTAAGGTATAACGTGGTGAAGTATGTGTGAATAGGTGATTCTGGACCAGTCCTCCAAATTCTGTGTGTGTAGATTGCACCAGCACATCAGATGAGTTGACTCCTTCCCAGACAGCCTATCCATCCCAGTTCTGCAAAACTGATGCATCTTACTGCTAATATGACAGTGCAGTAGTTTTGAGCCAATGAGCTCAACTTCTCATTGCTGTTTATTTGCAAAAAACAAAGTCAACTTTTCTTTGTGTCTGGATTTTGAGAAGTGCTTTTAAATCCTGGGTTTAACATGAGTGCAGCTGAGAAAAGGAAAAGACCTGGGAACAGTGACGTTTACCCCAAAACCTATGGAGATATTTAAAGTGCAGTTTTGGAAGCAGCTTTAACTGAGAAAACAAAAAAATCTCTGCTACAGTTCAATGGCAGAGAGGGAGCTGTACACTTCCCCATAAGTCAGGATGTGTTTCTCTCCTCACTAAAGCCATGCCTATTTGCTCTGTGCTTTGCTTTGCACAGCATTTGTAGCTTCGCATTTGTCAGCTTTTATTCCCTTTTGTTTTCCCAAGCTGTTACTGCTGCATAGAAGTCAATAAACACAAGTTTCAAGTACTTTTTGGTTTGTGATTATGATATAATGTTGCCATTAAATTCTTTTTTTCCATATGCTGGTTCATGCAGAGGGATCTTTTAGCTTCTGTTAAACTCACTATTTTTACAGTAAGCCATGTGCTCGTTGAGAAGAGCAAGGACCATGAGGCTCCAGTTACCAGCAGTGGTGTTACTGCAGGTATTCAGTTACCTGAAGGGAGCCTGGACCACGGGAATGGACAGCGAGTGGTGGAAGATGATCCAGTTAACTCCTTCAAGACAGCAGCCCCTGATGCCAGTTTACACCCCTGTGCTCATTCTTTATCCAAAGGATGATGGATAACACACTAGTCTGTCTTTTAAAGTGCTGAGTTTCCTTACCTCTAACACTGGCTGTGTCGACCTCTGACAGCCCCGCTGCTGGCTGCCTTCTCGCCTGCAGAACCGCAGCTGTGAGCTTGGCACTGCAGCACCTTCGCTGAGGGCAGCGTTTGGTGAACGGGAGCTGCACCTCTTCGTAAAGACCAGCTGTCTAACAGAGAGCTTTGCTCGGACCTGTGAAGTTCCTGAGGTCCCTTAAACTCAATAATCTGAGCAGGCATCACACTGGGTAAGGCACAGCCAATGTAGCAGCAAATATCCCTCCTTTCTCCTCACTCCCCCAGCAGCAGCACCAAGCCAGGATCGCTAGTGCAAATTATTCTGCAGGCTAGACTGAAAACAAGCTTCTGTGTTATTTCTGTGTCGGTCACCTCCTCCTTTTCAGATATGCACAGGGATGTTATCAACACAAGGAGGGAAAAGGAATTGTTTAGGGTGGGACGAGGCGTAACTAAGGGTAATGGGAGGAAACAGAGCAGAGAAATGTCTAGGCTGACTATCAAGAAAAACATCCTAACATTGAAGCACAAAAAGGCTGTTTAATGACCTCCCAAAGGAAGTAGTAGGAACCTTTATCAATGAGTCATTTCCAACTGTGAAGGACAAAGCTCTGAGTGTGGGGAATAGTCATGTGTTGGCATGGCATGAAGGGTCTTTCCCACTCCTCCTTGCTGACTCCTTGCCCTCACCCTCTGAAAGAAAGAGAGCCTGAAAAACACAACGGGAGCAGTGGTTTCCTAACACATACACAAAAAGAAAAACAAGATCCTTAAGTGATCCTTTGAGATTGGGAGCCTGGGAAATGATTTTTAAATTAGCTTCAATACCATGACAGATGATAACAAGTTTTAGAGTAATTTTCTTGCTAGTTTTTTTTTTTTTTCAGCCATGTTGCCAGTGTGTGCCTATCCTGGCAGCCGCTTTCTTGCAAATTAATGAAACATCAAGGCTGCGTTACCAGCCAGATCAGTGCGGTGTATTTCCAGGAGAGTGCCTGAACTGGCAGATTGTCAGCTGCTACAAATCAATTAAGTTCCCTTGATTCCAGCGCAGAGGACCACCAATTTACAGCTGCAGAGTATCTGGCACATTTCATGTTGGAATAGAAATACTGCTTTCATTTTACTGAGTGTTAGACTATTTAAAATTTAAATGCTGTTAAAATTTAAAATCCCAATTTAATTTAAAATTCCCTTTGCAGTTTCTTTTAGTGACATTGTTCCTCATTCCTGCTCCAAGGAGTTGAGACTTCCACATTTCCCCGAGACCACCACATCAGGGTGTGCAGGGCTTCGGTGTCCTTTGGCCAGCAAGCACGATATGCCTTGCCCTCGGACTTTTTACCAATTCTAGTTTCTCGCTCCTGTTTGTTAAAATAACTGCAGTAAGAATAAATAACATTACGTGTTATGTAATGCTAATCACATTATGTGAATCCCTGGAAAGCAGCAGCATGCTTCAGTGCAGGGAGGGGAGCGGAAGCAGGATGAAGAAGGACCCTCTTGCCTATGGAAAAGCATTGGTGGCTTTAAGGCTCAGAAAAAATGGCTACAAAGTCAAAGCTTGCTTCTCACCACGGTGCCCCAGCCCTGAGTGCCCTGCACACCTACTGGGAGCTTCAGTTTTGGGAACCAGGGGATTCCCCCGGCTCACTGGACAGACGTTTGGTCCTCAGGACGTGTTGCAGGGCTGTTGCGATGTTTACATTTGTAAGTAGTTTGAGCCAGCCGCTCAGAGGAGCCCAATGTCTGACTGCGTAGACCCTGGCAAGCCATGGCATGTTTTGCTATGTTCTCAGATCAACAGGTGAGTGTTTTGCCTTATTAAATGTTATTTCACGTCATCTGTTCCCCAGTTAATTGGGTACCGGAGGTAGCATCAGTGAAGAAGAAAATCCTCATCTCCCTCAGCCCGTAGCTTTGAGGGAAGGGGCTCTCCCAGCAAGCTGCTGAAAAAAACAAGAGAGAAGAGAGGCAATGGTGTCCAGAGATAGGGAGTGGGGGAAGGAGACCAGAGGTTAAAGCAACAAAGAGAAATAAGGGTTAAAGGGAGCTCGGATGGGGCTGGGGAGGTGTTGGGAGACCGGGGAGGTCTCCAGCATTGCTCTAGCACCCACCCATGTCCCTGGTGGCTGTGCCTCTGCCTTGTGGAGAGAGCTGCACCCCAGCAGGCAGCACTGGACTGTGGGTTGGACAACATCTGTTCAGTTCATTGCTCGTCTTCTCATAAAGATGGACGATTTCATGCTTCCAACTTGCAACTGGGTTTATAATTTGGCAAAGAAACTAAAAAAAACCCAACCAACCCAAAGCATGTAATTACAAAGCGTTACAGCACACGCATTAGCGCCTTGCTACAAAGCCCAGCTGAGAGCCAACTTTCCAGCATAATTTTCCTGCACATCTGCCAAGTGGTGCGTGGAAAGAACCATCTGCGATGTCTTACAGGGGCATTTCCCGGTCACAGCTTCCAAAGGGTGACTAAAAACTGAGTTCTGTAACACATACGCCGTTGCCCAAAAGGGCTTGAGTTTTAACAAGAATATAAGTTAAAGATGAGAGAACAAGTGGTGACTCCCACTGTTTGGTCTGCTCTGTGTCTGGAGCTAATCAGCCCACTTGGCAAAATTAGCAACTCATAAGTACTCTTCATAATCCAATTTATATTTTAAGAATTTTTCTTTAAAGAATGAGTAGCATATCTCAGGCACTGTTCATTAAACATTTTTGGATCAGGCAATATCCTGGATCACCAAAATCCTGATTATGCTTACATTTTAATCTCAGAATGACTGATTACTCACAGGAATAACTGATCAAGGAAAATGGTGCATTGTCCATCCCTGGAAACCACCAGTCTGGAGTGGAGCAGCTTTCCGGGATGCAGGCTTTCACCAGCCACATCTCGTGCAGCTCAGAAGAAGAATGTCCAGATGAAAGTCCATACATAAAAGGCCAGACTACAGGATCTAATGGTCCTTTTCAGCCTTAAAATCTTGAATCAGTGAATTGAAATCTATGAAAAAGAGTCCCCGGAATGAACTGGTGCAATTGCAAATCGGTCAATTAAACCGACAACCTCCTGGACCATTTCTAAAGTTACAAATTGGATTGAAAGGGATGTAAGTATAAATTAAACGTCTGTAGTTTCAAGCTAATACAAAATTTCTCATTTCCTACACAGCAGTCCTGCATAAAGTTCCTGTGCTCCCCCAGAGAGCTGATGCATTATTTTCTGTATCTCTCTACAAAGGTAGTCTCTAGTTGGGCTGCAATGTATCGAGCACAAGACTGGACTGACCAAGTAGAAGTTCCCATCCAGCTCTGGGCAGGTGGAGGACACAAACGTCCCTTCCAGCTGTTAAGCCAGGTAATTCTTACTGTGAGCAAAGGAGGGAGGTAAGAGGGACCCCACCAGCCTCTGACTGAGGCTGAGCTGTATCCAAAGATAAGGTTTATCTGTTGAGATGGTGGTGGCTGTTTGCAGGGCCGGATGTTGCAGAAAAACCTCTCCACTTTATGTGAACGACCCACAGAGCAGATTGGTGGCCAGGCAACTCCTCTGCACCCTGTCCCTGCTGCTTGCATGGGGATACACCCAGATCCTGGTAGACCAGTTCACCCAGCCCATGCTAGCAACCACCACACCACAGCAATGTGAAAACTCCATCATCTACGTGATGCTCCAGTGCAAAGAGCTCTGGTTTATAATGCAGCACCAGGTTTAGTGTAGAAGGATTGCAGGTCTGGGAAGAGGAGGCAATTTTTGTAGTTTCAGTAAATATCTGTACCTGGCCCATTAACTCTCACTACAAATTAATTGCATGTTCAGCAAAAAAGTAGTGTGGAGGCAGAAATCTGAGCAAGGCCAGTTTAGCACTTCCCACCCAAAATTCTTTGCTCTGTTCCTTCTTCCTGGGGCCTTGAATCTCTTCGCTCTTTGCCTGCCTGCTGGCTCCTGCTCCTTCTCTTCAATTTCCCACCAATTCTCCCACTGCTAGCGCTCTTATCCTCTTTTTCTTCTCACAACTTCTCATCCCTCTTCCCCTCAACCCTCTCCTATTTCTCCCTGCTTCCCACCTCACTTTAAAACACAAAGCCGTTCCAAAATATTTGGAACTGGATTTTAGAGGAACCAAATGCTGCCTGAACTGAGTCAATCTCTGAGTTGCCCTTTTGCCTTGGAGGATAACAGCCAGGTACAGATAAGGCTGCTGAAAGACCTGCTACCACAGCATGTAAAATCAGCCATTAAGGAATTAAGGAGTGCTGGGGTTGAGGGGTGCCCAAGGGCCGGATTTCCCCCACCCCCGGCAAGGCTCAGCAGCGGGAGGCAAGGGCAGCCGGGCTGTGCTGGTACCCCTTCCCGCCCCGGAGGCAGATGAGCGCGGCTGCTATGGTAACAGTGCCATCTTTTGGATAAGGTGGAAAACTGTACTAACTTCCCGGTGCCAGCGAAAACCTCTCCAGGCAACCCTCCCAGAGAAAAAAAGAGCTTCCCCCCCCCCCCCCCCCCCCTGTTTTTTTTTTTCTCCTGCCTTGCTCTCCCCAAAATCGCTGCCCCTATTCCCCTTCAAGTTTTTATCAGGAAAAGTTATTCTTCCTCTAAAATTCAGAATTGCCCTGTGGCATCTCTGCACAGCATCCAGCAGTGCTGATGTGCTCCAGTCAACTGCATTTCAGTGGCATAGCACAGAGAAAAACGCTTTGAATGAGATTTTTTCGAAGGGACTCGTGTCCCTGATGAAAGCTGATGTGGATTGTGTATGTACCTCCTGATGACTGAAAGTCTGACTGCATACAGAAGCAGCACAGATGCAAAGGGGCCAATGGCTCCAGGATTTGTCTGCGCTGCAATGCACTTTCAGGGCTGAATAAAATGAAAAAGCTAAAAACCGAAAATGCCCTGTATGTAATCTTACACTGCTCCATGTTATACACAAGTGACGCTATCATAGAGATGAATACTGCATCTCCACTGGAACCTGGCTTTTAAAATTCAGTAAAATGTCCTGATTCCTGGAAGGGCCTTAAATGAGAATACATTCACCCTCAGTAGTCATGCTGATGCTTTTTGCATCTGAGCCAAGATTTTGTAAATCTAAGTCAGCTCTGTCTCTTGTGCCTAATAATATGAAGCAAGAAATAGCCCAGCCTTATAAAAACTGTGGGTTTTGGACTTAGCCCATATTGATGATCTAGCTCACAAATGAAGACCAAATTTCTGGTTCTTGTTCAAACAACAGTAATTTTGGAGCTCCATGCCTACAAATCAGACTGGCAGATATTAGCTGTTCTGAATTTGTTCAGACTCATACTTCTCAGTTTAAGCTGAGCTTCCTTTTGTTTATGTACATTTTTCTTGAGTAAAGTCTTTTTTTCCAGTTGCGTGCTCTTCACAGAATCTAAATACTCACTGACTTCTATAGACTTTCTCTGTTCAAATGCTACTGCCATGAAATTGATGGCAAAACGTTGTTGATTTTATTGTAGTCAAGATTTCCCCACTGGGAAACTCTAGTCTTTGAGGTAGCTACTAGAAAGCAGAGCTATAGGACTGCTATATCAGGACCCTAGGATTAACTAAGCAGAAGATGTTCTGCTACCCACCCAAGTAACCCCATAAATGAGAGCTGAACAGAGACATATAGGCTACTTCTATCAACTCAGCTAGGAAAAAGCACAAGTCTCCCCTGTGTGTCAGCTCCTGTCATCGATCTGCAGCAACTATCGTTTCAACCCATGACTCATCTCATTGAAATCAGCATCAATAAAGGTGGCAGAATATAGCTCGGAGTGCTGTTGCCCTAGGAAGAAGCCTAGGACCACTTCCCCATGTTTGCATTGCTGAAAATTACAGCCACCAATCATCTGCAACAACTGCACCCAGCTGAGACTTTCCCTCCTCTTAAGTGCCAACTGCTGTCACACCTGGAACCCATTTATACCACTAAAATACCATTTATAGTTTTAAAGGCTATATATAAAGGCTGTATTGAAATACTGCTTCCAATTATGCCACGTGAAGCACATGCTTTTGCAGAGGTAAATCAGGCCCAGATTGAGTTTTATTTTGTTCAGTATCGATGGAAGGGTTTTGGCCACATAGGTAAGCATGTCCCTCTGAAGTCTACTTGATAGCAGAGCCTTGCTCAGCACACTTTTGGCAGAAGGACAGCCCCATCTGGAGAGTTGGTTCACCTTCTCATCCCTCTTTCCCTGACACGTGGAGCTCTCCAGAGATGAGGGATAAAAATGCCTTCATTTGGCATGGTAGCACAGGCGGAAAGCTCTTGAGCATGGGTGACTTTCCATGCAGCAGGAGAGCCCTTGGATAGGGAGGTGCCTGCTGCCTGGGCTGAATTAGCTCTCTCAGAACTGAATGCCAGGGAAGGGACAAAGTGATCACTAAATGGGGAATGTGCATCAGCTGGTGGTGGAGGACACTTGTGCTTTTAAAAGAGGGCAAGCTTGGCTGAATGGGCAGACTGCTTGTCTCCAAGCAGTTGTACTTGGAGGGCTTCTGCTGTATCTGTGTCACTGTGACCCCAAGGAAAACTCATGAGTGATGGAGGGTACTGAGCTTTTTAGCGGACTTGGAGGGAGGTACTCAAAATGGTGGGGAGGTGTCTATGCTATTATATATGTGTTATTATTATCTCTAAGATGTTTTCTCTGTGTGCTGGCTAAAGTACTTTTTCTGATTCCTTGGAAAAACTCATGTATCTCTTCACTTTAGCTTCACAAGTCCCTGCAGAGGTAGGTTGTATTCCAGGATGCCCTCAGAGACTATCATCTGAGCTGCATTGTGTGAGTTGGTGGGGAGAAAAACCCTCCTGGGGTCCATGAGGGCAGTTCTGCTGGGAAATGCCAGGTCCTGCCTGTGGACGCTCTTTGTATGCAACAAATGGAGCAGGGACAAACAGGAAGGGCCACCTTGGAGACCTACTCGGGCGAAGAGAAGCCTTAGAGAAAACTAGCCTACTAAAGGGGACTCTACCAGGCCTCTGTGACAGATGGATTGAATTAGTCAAGCTTAAAGTGACATAAACTTTCCATGTCAGATGCTACGTATTTCACTTCATAAGGACTAAAGTGTTTTGGGCAGTGTCTCTTTAACATGCTGCTGACGTTTGCACGTGCAGATATGTATTTTGGGCTGCTAAAACAATTCTGTGTAAGAAGGAAACTATGAGTAACTGAGGGAAGAAATAACACTTCTGAAAAACAATCTACTCCAGAAACTAATTTGAAAAAAACACCAAAATGTTTTATCGCTTAGGTGACAATGTGCCAATCTGAATCTTGTTCTGCAATTTCTACTTGGTCATGTCAACTCTTGCTCTCGGTGGAATTTCTGTCTGAGTGGAATCAGGAGCATTGGGCCCTTTGACAGCAGAGTTGTTTGACAGCAGGCCCAGAGAGATCCTGTACAGTATTGCAGCAATTTTTTCTAGGAATGTGACTTTGTGAGTGTCCACATCTATTTAGCAAATTGGCCCACCCTGATGATGCACCCCATGTATTTTTGGCCATGTTTCTTCAGGACTCCCACTTAATTTTATGCTTACAAGCAGCCTCCTTGAAGTGAAGCTTGGCGTGTATTTTGCAGCTCAAGGGTCAAATTCTTCACAGCCCAGAGCCCAGATAACAGGTTTTTGCTCTCTAAGTCACCATGCTCTCAAGCTAAATGCTATCAATTCAGTTGATGGAGTTAACAGCAAAAATGTAGAAGGAAACAGAGCTGGCAAAATAGCTTGTGATTATTATCTGAGGGCTGGGTGGAGTACCTATTGGAGAGGCAGCAGCTGGGAGCCGGCATATCCAGAATAGAGAAGCTGACATTACAGAGCTTTTTCCCCTGTTAAATACTTGAGTTTTCTCTGAACTTCCTAACTTGCCAGGAGGGTGGCAGCTACGTGACCTGCAAACCTCAGTGAGACCGGTTCCTAGCTTTTAGATCAAGGAACACAATTTGACAATGGGAAAAGAGAGAGAAAAACAAATGCTTTTTTTAAGGAATACACTTTGAATTATTCATCTGCATGTTACTGAAATCTGTTTTGTTCTTCACTGTACTATCTACAAGGCGCTCTAATTACAAGTATTTAAGACACACATAAATTACCTTGCCAGTAATGACAAACGTTGCTTGTTAATCCTAGAAGTATTATTCCTGCAACAGCAGCCAGGAACCCTTAACAGACCACCTGTGAGGTAAGACACAAAATGATTGCTAGCACATTATGAATAATGGGAATTCAGTAACAATAGGTGAGACTTCTGTAGTGTCCTGGAAATCTCTTGACATCCTCTGTTTGCTAGATACCCAATACCAGTTCCTTAGGAGTGTAGTTGGGCTCATTTGTAACTAGATGCTTGGAGAACCAGTGAAGTACTGGGAGGACAATGACCTGGCTTTGGGTCCAAAGTTTTCCTGTTCAAATGCCATGGGAGCACCATGCCCAGCTTTCCCTGGCTCCCCATCCCTTTTTGCTTTCTTGCCAGCCTTAAAGAACACATTTTGTGATATCCATACTGATAAGCAGTGGTCGTGCTGGGGAAAAAATGACAACACAGAACACAAGCATCGATATGCAGCAACTCCATGGGTGGTGGTAACAATGATAGCAGACTTCTGAAAATGTGACAGACTTCAAATGTTAGTTTGCTTCTTGAGCTCTAAATAAGCCTGCTTAGACTGCTGGTTTTGATTTTCACAGCTGCAAACTTAACTCCTTGCAAGTGCATCTTGTGATCTTTCACCTAGTTCAAAGCCATGGTAGTTGTGCATTTGCATTTCAGACAGGCTGTCTTCCAAAAGCCTTAAAATGGCCTGAAGCAAAGGTCTGTGGTGGCTGGGGAAAAAGCACACTTGCAACAGGATGCAAAAAACAATATCTGACTCAAGTTGCAATTGGATGCAAAATCATACACCCGGGTTGCAGCTGGGTGCTCTCTGGTGATGAGCAGCTGGGGGCAGTAAACACCACTCAGATGCAGCCAGAGCCCTATGTCCTACCTCTCTAAAAGTAGCTGCCTGGGAGAGGAACATTGTCAGCCCACAGAAACTTGTGTCTGGGACATACAAAGTCTGTGCAACTCCCTAGGCTTCAAACTAGACTCACAGAGGGCAAGAGTGGAGCCTAGACTTTGTGTGAGACAGAGGAAAGGATTGGACCTGCTTAACTTCAGTACGGTGACAAGGAATGCCTTCCTGCTAGCTTGCTTGAGACTTCAGTCCTTTGATAGATAGTCCTGAATGTGGGCTAAATGAAGAGCCTACAGTGGTGTGAGGTGTGTTACTTGACCACTATTTGAACTAGGACTGCAGGATCGTAGGGAGAGGTGTCCCTCCCCTGGCAATGAGTGTTGGCCAGCTGGAATTTGCAATGTAGAGCATTAAGCTAAACTTCACAAAAGTTTCTGAGGGCTTTTTCTAGGGCAGACTGTGCTTCCTCAGCAGTTTTGGGAAAACACTGTTGGGACATGGGAAAGCTGACAGCGCTGAGCAGCCAGGGGCACCGCTTGAGAGCCATTTTCTGATCTGCATTAGCACTTCAGTAGGAAAGGGCTGCAGGAGAGGTTTACCCACTTCAGGCCGAGCAGAAGCTCGCTTTCTCTCATCTGGGTATCTGCAGCTCCCTAACTTGCCTTCAGAAGTGACTTCACACACCAGCTTGGTGCAATGAGTACTTTCAAAGGATGCCGTTATGCTCTGTGGAAGCACCCACACCAAAAATCTGCCAAAGCAGAGGTAAAGGCTGCTCTGCTTCCTGCAGCCCCCGAGATCAGCTCAGCGGCCAGAATGATGGCATCAAACAATTAAATCTCATAGCATGCAATACAGTTATACCTTCCATAGCAAAATAGTCCAAGAAATCATTCATGTTGGCAATGTCTGTAGTAGTGAGCACTTTAGCCAGAGTCTGTTCTCTGATCCTGAGGTCAAGCAAGTAGGGAGAGCCCAGCTCATGTCCTTAGGGCTGACCCCATTTTCTTCCCAACACCAGCTGAGCTCACCCATTCTGTGGTCAGGACCAGCCATGGGGGTGTCAACTGGGAGGGGTCAGGGTGTCACAGGCCAAAACTGTGGTGGGAAACATGTTAACAGTTAAAAAGCATGTCACTGCTTGAGGCTGTGCCCAAATTGACTAGTGTAGATATTGTCTTTGGAAATAAGAGGAGCTGATGGAAGCAACACTGTGCCCATTTGTAAATGAGGCAAAAGCTTAAATTATTATCCCTTCCCCCAGCAAACTGCCTGCCTATGCAGGCTGGCTGGGGAGAGCTTCCCCGTGCTCCATAGCAGTGTGGTCTCTTCTCCGCCCCAGCCCCTCTCCACCTCTCCTCCCTACCCCCTCACCAAACAGATGGGAAACATGGCAGGGGTGTCAGGCACAGCAATGCTCATCTTTCCAAACCCAGAAAAGATGACAATTTTACAGTTCTGTGCTATTTACAGAGGAGCTTGCCGTGGCCTCCCTGCTGCACCAGGGTTTGTGTTGCATCGTTTGGCTGAATGCAATCCCTCCAGTCGAGCTGCATCTCCGTGTAATCCTGCCAGCTGCACGGGCAGCCAGAGTTCAGAGCCTGGCCGAGCTGCTTCCCTTGGATGACAAAGGCATGAGTCAGTTACGAGCTTGGTGTAACCTACTTATTTATAAAGACTGTATAGCCCTCCTTGGCTACCATGGACATTTCCAGCAGGGAGAAGCCTCTTTGCTCCGAACTCACGAGTCCCCCCAGCTCTGATGAGGCCTTGCTTCTCTTTTTCTTCACAGGATCCAGTCAGAGGTGTGCAGTCCATGGAGTTAGCAGTGAGCCTTGCATGCTCGTTTGCACTTTCCAATTTGCAGTACATGCCCAAGGCAGAGCAGTGGCTGCAGGAGTCAGGCTGTGGGCAAGATCATATCGTGCATGTTAGCTACCTGCGGCATGACCGAGAAGTCTCAAGTCTGAAGTTGTAACCCCTCCAAAAAACCACACCCTTTCAGTTTCCACCTAACTGTAGAGGCAGTAACATTCGTTCTTGACTTTAGTTTTTTCTAAGCGCTGTCTCTGTGTGATCTGTGGAGTCCAATAGACCAAGTCTCCCTCCCGCCGTGTGCCAGGTATCAAAATGACATAACAGCGCAGGGTTTCAGACATGCCAAGGCCACATTCATTTGCCTGAATGTAGTCACGTAGTGCTATTTTAAGCACATTCGTTTACCCTGCCCAACCTCTAACTGGCTGGTTTATACATCTTACAATACCCAAAACACCCGTATGGGCCTGGCATGTCTGACACGCAACCCACGAGAGTCCCACACCCTTCTGGACTGGCAGGGAAGGGCTGAGCAGGATACACACATATGCCTAAAATAGCACTAGATACCTCTGCTTTGGCAGCTAAATCCTTCCCACCAGCATCATCAACGTTTCCCTGGCTGGTCCACACAGTCCTGCCGGTCCAGCTGCTGAAGTCTGACTAGCAAAGGCTAATTTTCTACATCAGTGCAATTTTAATTTGCTAGAGTTGCACCTGATTAGGACTAGTTAGTTATTATTGCAGCAAGAGCACAACTTGATGAAATGTTCAAAGCCACATATAATAAAGCTCAGGATAACCTGGCACGCACAAGAGCATTGAACAATACAGAAATGCCAAAAGTAATACAGGATTTGATAGGACGTGGCTGGCTGCACAGTGTGACTACTTACAGATCATGGACCTGAATCTTTATGGCATTGCATCTTGTGTGGTCATTCATTATAACATAAAATGGGAATAAGTCTTAGCAGTCAGCCTTAGAAGTACTTCATAGCAACTTTGCACTGGAATAAATTACTGTAAAGCATGCTATCATTTGGTACATTAAATCTGCTAATGCAACAAGATCATTCTACCTTAATGTCTGTGTTTTTTTCATGATCGGGTTTTTGCCTTTTGGAGGAAAACTGTCAATCTGTGGATTTGCCTGTATGCACACATTAAGTGATAAACCTGCCGATTGGATCACATAAGTGGGTTGGGTTTACAATGCACCCCTAGTGCCAAAAGTATTTAATGACACAAATCAACAGTTGTTGTGGTAGCAAACAGACACATGGTCTAAGTAGGTTTAAGCTGGTGAGACAGTGCAGCTCCATGGGTACCACGATGCTTGCTCTCTGGTTGAGCTGCTCCAAAAGGCTTTGACTTTCAAAACTTTGACATCAGCAGGAAGCAAAGGGGAAAAAGGGCAGGTATGCAAGAGCGGCTTCTCCTTTTTAGCCCAGTCTGTTAAGCCAGACTGACTTCTACTGCTGGGCCAAGTCCTGAGTCCTACAGTTGGGTCACACCAACCCCATGCAATGCTACATGCTTGGGTAAGCTGCCAGGTGGAAAGGGACCTGGGGGTGTTGGTTGACAGCTGGCTGAATATGAGCCAGAAGTGTGCCCAGGTAGCCAAGGTGGCAAATACAATCCTGACTTGTAGTAGAAACAGTGTGGGCCAGGAGGACTAGAGAGGTGATTGTACCTCTGTACTCAGCACCGGTGAGGCCCCATCTCGAGTACCATGTTCAGTTTTGGGCCCCTCACTACAAGAAAGACA
>VXBJ01003159.1:449348-486143 GCA_013400055.1 Nycticryphes semicollaris | reverse complement strand
CAACAATCCCGAAGCCTGCCCCTGCATTGAGAGTTGGCTGGCTGCAGGGCTTCAAATGGCCTGAAATATGTACTGCTAGTTCCTAGCAAGCGGTTTGCTTGGTAGATGGTACTGTAAGTGCACAGATTGACTTGGCCCCTGTTTTATTACAGCAAGGCAGTAGTTTCCAGGACAAAACCTAAATGGATCTGGGAAAGGGAGAGATGTTGCAGGTACATCAATAAGAATGATAACAGATTACTCATGATTCTTGTATATTTATAATCAATGTCCACTCAATCGGTGCAGAGTCTTACTGATTGTAATAGGATTTGGGTCAGGCCCTTGAAGAAACTCTGTGCCAAAATGCTGTCACGAGCAGGTGCATTTTACAAGGGCTTTTTGAAATACTTAAGCTGCCCAATTTTCTTTCTTTTCTTGTTAAGTATCTCTTTGCTGCCACAGTGGGAGAGAGGAAGAAACACATTTTGTAGATGGAATATGCTTCAAGTGAGCTGGTTTTGTTTGTTTGGGGGTTTTCTCTGGTTTTTCTAAGTGCACTTTTGTTGGTATCTACTTGAAAAATGACTGTGATGTTTATATTCAGTTTTAAAGCTGTGTAGGTTTTAATACCCTCTGGAGTTTAATGAAGTGGGAAAATTACATAATGAACTGCTTGACCGCTTTAGTGTATGAAGTTGACTAGGCCAGCAATTCTTCACCTTCTTCATGTTCTGAATTGTGTTTCATAATAAATGAAAGCACAATGCAACCAGATCCAAAAAGAGTGGAGTTAAACTAGTTGTGAAGCACCACCAGCAAATACCATCTGCATAGTCCTATTGGTCAGTAATATAAAGGATTCCCAATTCCCCACCCCTATATGTAGTATGTACAAAGAAATGAACTGCTTTCAAATTTAAAATGACCAGATATCAGCAGGGAGGAAGGAGGCTTTTGCACATCCCAGTTTAAATGTGATGGAGCTGGGCAGCAAGGAACAGACATGCATACCAGTCTCCTGTGGCTGCTGAGCAGAAGGCTTTTGTTCTGCAGGGCAAGATCAGGTGGAGAGGCAGGGCCTGTGCTGGCAGAGGAGAGGAAAGCAAGCTCCATCTGTGACAGTGCAGCCTGTGGGGGTAAGCAGCTTTCTGAGAAGCTTGGGCTGAAATTTAAAAGCCCCTGGTGTGTTTTAACGGAGACTTGTACTTGTGGGTGAGCTGCCTGAACTGGGGAGTGATGCTGAAGTCCCTCTGGCCCTCTTCCCAAGTACTCACCTGTGTGTGTGTGGCTACCTGTTTTTTTACTAAAGACTCATTCTACTTCCAAGCATGGATACAATCGTGGGGATTTTTAATCACTGCCCCTGAAAACTGAAGAGTGTAGTGGATGCCTCAGGCTGTCTGGTGTAAAGTGCCTGATAGTTTCGGGAACAGTACACGCTCACTTACTGTAATTGTGTCCACACTGAGACTCGTGCCAATAAAAGTCTTTATTACAAGATACTGAATGCTAATCAATGTACTTATACCTATCTATATTTAGGTGTACATATATATAGAGAGGTGTGTGTATGTAAATATATATATATATAAAGGGAAAAATCTGTTTTTGCTTCTTTGGAGATGTTTCATAAAGTTGTTAAGTTTGGGATTCTCTAGGCATTGAAGTTATTTGGTTTGAGCTGCATTGGTTGAATTAAAGCACTGTACGGCCTGTGGCAGTGATACTCTGTTGCACTAGTGTTTCCTTTTAATACTCTCTTAGATCAAAACAAAATAAATGCAACCTTTTGGAGTTTGTAGCTATGTGGTAGGGACTGTGCAGATGCTGGCACCAGGAGAGAAGTGACCCACTCCAAGACTCCCCTACAAGGCTCCAAGGTGGGTGATATTGGTCTGTCCATCTCTGTTGCTTGTCTGCTCCCAGGTAAAGCTGGCTCAATTCACTCATGCAGCAGAAGACTACAAGTACTAAGGCTAATGACAGAAAAAAGTGACTGTTTCTTTGCCAGATTAATGAGCTGAATTATTTCCCATGTGTTTCAGTGAGTGGTAGAGGCAGTGCAGGAGGCCAGACAGGGCAGCCTGGAGAGGGGAAAAGGGGATGTACTACCTCTTTTGGAGGCCACAGGCCACTAGCACAATGAGGCTGGGCAGCACAACAAAGACATTTTTGTACCAGAATTGCCACATTTGCTTCCCCAGTATGGTTATTTCAGTGAGGCTGTAGGAAGATGTCATTTTTCACATAGAGCTTTCTGGCTGGAGACTGCTGTTCCCATCAAGCTGCTGGTCTGTGGGAGCATGTCGTAATTCTTTTCAGGCAAAAATCAGGCAAGCTGGTTTGAATAGTTGCAATAGTCGATCTGAGCTCATCTGAAGGGAAAGGAGGAGTGCTTGCTGGAACTACTCCATAGGCAGTTGGATGAGGCCAACATCCAGCAGAGGGGCTTAGGGTGGTAACAGATTTTACTGGCACAGCCAGATTCAGAAGATGACATAAGTTCACAGCCAAAAAAAAAATCACCTCTAGATCCAAAATACATCACACCCTTACAAAAAGCAGTATTCAAGCCTTTTTTAGATGAGCACTTGGGCTACTTTAATGTACTTTTTGTTGAATTTTTCCACCTGCAAGTTGCACCAGTCTTCAGATCCGTATACCAACTTGAGTCACGTCTATCAGTAAGTGGGTCTGAGGGCATCTGAGCATGTGAAAACGAGTCAGGGTACAAAAACTGGACTTTGAGTTGTGGAGTTCATTTTGCCATCTGCCTGACAGTGTTAAGGAAATGCAGGAGTAAGGATCTGGCACAGTGAGTAGGATCCCTCAAGAAACAGTTGTTGAGGAAGGTGGTTGCACTTCTCTCTTATGCTAGAAGCCCAAACAGGGTTTGAGATTTTTTTAGCTGAGAGAAGTATACTCCAAAGGAACATTGTGCGAATGGATTTTGGCCTTCTGGAGGTAGCCATAAATGTGGTTCTCAATGCGGTCTTTCTTTTTTCCTCTTCTTTTTTTCTGCCCTTCTCTCTGTCTTGTTAATTATTAATCCAATGTGTTGAGAGCTACATTCTTCTGAGCGACTCCTCCCATGTTTCCAACCTGGGCAACTTGTCTTGCATTATTAGTCTGTGGACTAAAATTGCTCCTTCATAAAATATTGTATGCTGGCAAGAAATCCAGGTGGCAGAGTGTACAGAAGGTGTGTCATCCAGGCCTTGTGGCGTGTTACAAGAACTGTCTTGCTTATCCATTATGCTGCTTGCTTAAATGACCTCTGCAGTGTTCAGCAAAATGGCCTCAGGTTGTTGTGGACTTTGTGGTCTTTTTAGCACATGCAATTAATCAGGAGGGGAAAATAAATCTAGCGTCAGAATGAGTATTTTACTGGAACTGAATTGCAATTTTTGTGCATAATTTAACACTTTGGGGAGTGAATGTTCTCTTACTTCAAATAATTTAGAGGTGGTTTTGAAACAGAACACATTTGTGTAAACATGTTTTGGGATTAAAGATCTCATGCTTAGTTTTCTCCAAATTACATCTGTCTATAGGATGTGTCATGCAGTAATCTCCAAACTCTGTTCTGCAAACTGTTCCTCTTACAAATAGACTCAAAATAGCCCTCTTGGCATAATTGCATTTTTTCCTCTTAAATAAAGGACTGTAGGCTAAAACCCAATCCAGGGTAATTCTGTGCCTATTTTATAGATGGGAAAATAGGAGAAGTTCGGCTGAAAGTGGTCTTGAGCTAGTGGTTCACATTTTTTCAGTACTTAGCAAGGAAAGCAGCTGTTTCAACACATGGGTTTCCCCAAAATTGCAGCCCTCAGAGTAACAGATTGCTTTTGAAAGCTGTCCCAAAGTTACCTGATTAATCTGCAGCATACCCAGGTGTATAAGTCAAAGACCAACTATATAGTTCATTTTGTGTCCTCTCTTGCATTTGTAATATAGCCCAATTTATGGGCCCTCAGTGACAGAACCTACACTGACAAAGCTGATAATACCTTTTGGGATGAAATTTGCATGAAATGTAGTGTGAAATTTGCAAATATTTTCAGGCCCATCAATATGTGCTGTTTATACACAGCTTTGTTGTTTCTTCTGAGAGTTAGGGAGCTTGTTTGGGATCAGATGTTGTTAACCAGACCCATTTTAAAACTCACTGATTGTGTTCAAGGGCTAAAGGATCCCTCGGCACGCACCACCGCAGTAGGAGCTGAACCTTGGGCAACAGGCATTAGTGACGGCATTATAGAATGGTTAGAGTTGGAAGGGACCTTAAAGATCATCAAGTTTCATTTAGAGATTGTTTTTTGCTGTGACAACATTGTGACGTTTATGCAGCTAGGAATAGGGACTTGTAATAAGTTTCCTATATATGCTTTCAATACCAGTAAACAAAAGCTCTCTCAAGTAAATAAGCAGCAGTGTTTTTGGTTAATGTGTTTTTAAAGCTGGGACTCATTTATTTTACAGTTAAATTAAACCTGTTGGGTAGGTTAGGATATAGGTTGCCACACTTCAGACTACAGTGATTTACACTCCTTTGTCAGTGGCCTCAGCATTTACCTTTGCACCGTTTATCTGTAAGAGAGCAGAAGTTTTGAGTTTCTCTAGGACCAGGAACCTCCTTGGTCAGTACAAAAATGCATTTTCAGATTTCTGCGTCAAGTATATTTTCTGTAGTGTCAAGTGGAACCGTGGTTGTACCCATTGCGTGAGCAGACCGGTGCTGCCTTACCCTTGTGGGCCTTTTGTTTTGGCGACTTGGAGCTGTGCAAAGTGCAGAAAGCAAGGACCAGTGAACACAGCTTAACAGGGTGTCCAGATGAAGCAGCCCTTCACCTGGCTCACTCTGGGGCTGCTCAGGATGCAGCCTTAACAAATAGCCAGCGCTTATTGGGAGTGACATGGTGTTTTAGTCACCTCCATCAGCTTTGCAGAGGGGATGTAATACCCGGTGGTTAGAGCACCTGCGCAGAGATGAGACATAAGGAGGTATTACACCCTCTCAGCCAAAGGAGGTCCAAAACCGTATCTCCCCTTCCCAGACGTGTGTTCTTACCACTGTAATATCAGATATTCTGAACAAGGGCCCCCTTCCCTCCTCTTCTGAAGGCCTCATGAGTTTGATTTTTTTTTCCTCCAAGTATCCTAGTGTTCCTTTTGCAGACAGGTAAGCAGCTTAGCTGTCGGGCTTGGCACTTCTTAGCCTATTCGAGGATACAGAACAGACCTCTGAGGAAGAGGCTCGTGAGACTTCCACTGGACCTAGCTCTCTGCATTTTCATTTGATGCCTTGAAGCTGAATCACTGTTGCTCACTGGAAGCCTGCCACTCTGAAGCCTGAACCTTGTAACTTGCTTGGGGGGTTACAGAATCAGGTTCCTGGTTCATCAGATAAGGCTAACCTTATTTTCCTATTGATCAGCTAAGCAAGAACTTTCAGTCAGCTGTGTTCAGGATACAAGATATTCAGGACTGCAGCATGGCATGTTCCTGTCTGAGGCAGGATAGTAACTCAGCACTCTCCTGCTTGCCTCCTTGCTCCTTAGAGGCTCCCTGCAGGGTTTCCCACTGATCTCCAAATACATGAGGACCTGCTGTGTTTTGTTCTTTTCAACATTTTGTGCCTCTGTTGGAGAAACATCCAGAGCTGGCTTGCTTTCTGCCCCACCCTTCATACAGCCCTGAATACACTAAGTAGCCTGTGGTTCTGGGAGAGTCCTGATTTTGGCTGTAAGTGATCAAAACTGGGATTTTTTAAACCGGTATCACCACTGCTGCTAGTAATAGCTGTTTTAGGGGGGTGATTGCTTGGTTGTAAAGCATGTCAGAATTTTGCCAAGAATTAATTTGGCCAAGCGTTCTCACTAAGCCTCGAAACTGACAGAAAAACACCACCAGTATGAACTCCAGTTTAGTCTGGCAAGTTAATAGTCACAGGAAAGGTACTTCTGTAAAGCGGACAAAAATCGCATTAAGCTACCTGCACGGAGTGACACACCGAGAAAGAAAGGCACATTTTACACGGTAGAGAAGTGTTAAGTGTGTAACAGCGACTAACTTGTGAGGTTGACTGAATACTGTGAGCACTATTCTCTTGCCTGGCTGGGTTGTATACGTGCACTTGGAGCATTAATTCTTGCACAGTCAAATCTGAAATTAATTTTCTGCAAATGCTTACTTGTACGACCGAGGAAGTGTATTGACTGAACACATTTGCCCCAAAACTGTGAAGACTGACAAAAAGATTAAGTGAATATGCTGCACATATTACAATGTTTGTATTTACCCCTCAGCTTCCACTATAACAATATGTTGTAGCTGGCATTTGCATGAAAAATGCACAAGCAAGGAATACAGAAGCAACACTACTGCGGTTATCGACTGCTTCAGTAAAAAGTTCACATACAAATACTTAAGGCTACCAATTTCACACAGACAGCTGCTGTTCCGTAATGTGTTATCCCTCATCAAACTGTGAAGTAATGAGAAAATGATACGCTGACAGTTCCTAATCATTATCTCATAACTCTTGGGCTTCGTTGCTGCACTGTTGAAGGTTTACTGTGTCATCTTGGGCAAGGATTTGAGCCTGTGGTGCCTCAGTTTCCCGTGCTGCAAAATGGAGGCAGCACCTACTGCATGGGGTGATTTGGCCTTGGGAAGTATCACAGAATCACAGAAGTAGCTTGCAAAAGCAACTTGAGAGTCTTTGTTGAAACAGCCCACCTGCAGGATTGCAAAATATTATTCCACAGATTGTTTCTAAAAAGATCAAAATGAAAAATCAGCCTCATTTCTTTCAGTCTAGACATGAGTCCAAGGTCCTGGCCAATATCCACTGTGTCTGTGAAACGTAGAATGCGGTATGTGAGGTGTTGCTGCAAATATGTCTACTTGCCACACTTTCTGTACAGCCATGTCCATTACCAACTAGTTCATTAGCACAAAGGCACTCACATCTGTAGTAGAAGACATGATGTACTTAGTGCGTCTTTTACTTGATTCACTTTGTATCACAGGATACATGGAGCTAACTTTTCCTTCCTTTCTTCCTTCCTTCCTCCCTTCTGTCTATCCATCCATCCATCCAATGAATGTAGTTTTGGTGGGGGCAGGGACCTGTTTCTGAGTCTATTGTATACTTCCATTCAATACATGTAAGAAGTGTTGGAAATGTTAAATGTTTCAGTTAATTTTTAAATACTGTGTTTTGTTTTGGGGATTACCAAAGTAAAATAAAAGTAAGATGTAGAACTCTGGAAGCAAAACGCTGTACTTTTTGTGATTTTTTTTTAAAGGTTTCTTTGATCTAAATTGAAAGTGTTGGGGTTTTTTTTAATATCCATGCAGAAGAAAAATGAAAAATCGAAAAGGCATGCTAGTCAATGTGAGACATTATGAAGTAAAAATGATGGTAAAGGAAAATAAGAGCTAATTCAAACCAGAACTTGAGGTCCAAACAGTGAACACTTTTGAGGACTTCTGAAATCCAAACATTGATACCGCAGAGTTTTAAAAATTAAGGCAGAACCATATGAAATGTCAGAAACTGAGATTGTTTTTTAACATTTGGCTCTCTTGTTCTTCAATCTTTTTTAACATTTGGCTCCCTGTTCTTCAACCTTTTGTCTTTTGTTGTCTGAATTCTTTCTTCAGTAGCTGTAGTGTCCACTTAGGCAGTCTTTTCCTTCTGAAGAGATTTTATGGAAGTCAAAAAAATGGGGGGTGATATCCTGCCAGTAAAAAATTTCCACTGAATCTCTATCATGTGGTAACAGTGCAGCTTCACTCAGTGATACTGTCTTCTCCTATGTCACAGGTGGTCGGTCTGCTCGGAGTGGGTGTATCGGATAGCAGTATGATAGGCTTTGATGTGGCCTACACCAGGACATATTACTCCCCTGGCTTTGAGAAATAGCAGTGGGAGGAGCTTTTGTTAAGTTGCTGTTATTTATGCAGTCTTTATTTCAGAGTATCTACTAGAATACTGAAAAAAAACCCCAAACCCTCTGCTTTGATGAAATTTTGAAAAACCTGTTGTAAACCTGAGGTTTTGGAGAAATGTGGGGATGATTTTTATTAAATGCTCTTTTACTTATCATATTATCCGGTGGCTTTATAGATAGCCTAGTCTCTACTTTTATTTACGCCAGACCTTATCTACAGCTTTTCATGTGTTTCAGTTTTAAATGGAGACAGTAGCAAATGGAGGAGTATGGCCTATCTTTCTTTTGTTGCTGTCATTTTAAAAGCATAATTTAGGCATGATAAGAGATAGAACATCACAGAAAAGTTCTCTCACAGGGACTTCAAAGTCGTTCTAGCACCCTGTGGTATTCTCTTGTGTGGTTTATTTGTGGGTGAACATTGGGAAAATGCCTTTGGAGACTGTTAAAGTTTTGATCCCTAAAAAGAGAATGGATGTTTGACTCCAGGGTGGAAGTGAGAAACAAAGGGACCAGTTCACCCCTCCCCAACACTGTGACCCTTTAATGACTGTGAAGCTGTTCAAAGGGGACATCACATGGTAGAACTGGCTTTCTTTGGAGTTCCATGCTGCAAGAGAAAGCAAAGCAGTCAGCGGCTGCCTGTGGTCATTCTGTCTTGCTCCCAACATGGGTACATGCCAGGCACGGAGAGGGTGAATGGGGCAGAGGTTACACTGAGAGTGTTTGCCTCCTTCTTTAGATATAATCCTCCAGCTGTTCTAATTTATGCTGAACACAGGGCTGGTCCTGCAAATAGTCAGACATCAGAGGCCACCATGGTGGTCTAGAATAAGGGAGGTGCCTTGATGTAAAGTCTGATACAAGCCTGGAACAAATCATATGAAATCCTTTCAGCTCTTTGAGCTTAACATGAAGGTATTAAGGGTGAAACTGATGGCATTAAACCTCTTTCTGCTTTCTTAGTTGCAGATCAGACTGTTTACAGCAAAGATTATAGACCATGGAAAATTGATTCAGGGAGCATTGACCTTGAATCACACTGCATTACTCCACTGAAATCATGGTAGGACCATTAGAACTGAGTACTGAGGATGTGTGTTTTCGGTGACGCACAGGACATAAAGAGACTTTGCCTACCCAAAGGAAATTGTCAGGATAGATGCATTTTAGAGCTAAATTTCCCAGTTAATGCAGAACCAGATTGTAGTCACACACATATTTTTGTCAGCTTATATTATGTAACTTGGAAGCACTAAGATATACCAGATGATGTGCTTTACTTTGGTGATGTAGCAGAAAATTACTTTTCCAGGGAGAGCTGTACTGGAAAGAAGTGATTTGTTCCCACACATCCACGTAGAAACTCCTGCTCTCCTGTAACTCTACTGGCCTCATTTTTAATTGCAGAGCAGAACAAAGACTTAGCACTTTCACAATTAGCAGTTGTAAATAGACATGATGTAAGGACTAACTTTTATTCCCATAAAGTTCTATTTTATGCCTAATTTACATGTGTAATTGCCTGTGTAATTGCATGTACAGACTGAGAAAGTAAATGAGCATATGCATCTTAAAACCCATTTAATAAAGTAAATTTTCTTCCCCCTCTTCCTTTGGAATGAGGGTCTGAGTTTCTTCACTGAGACTCCAGCAGGATGTGCCTGAGCCCTTGGTGGTTAGCACCACAGCTGCTAATGTTTCCCAGATAGCCTGATGCAGTTGGAGTGGATGGTTATAAAGCTCAGGGATACTCTGGTCTGTGTTGACTCTCCTGTCCTAGAAAGGAGTTGCTAAAACTGCGAAGGTTACGCCATCACGGTGATGGTGAAGTAGGTGAGCTCTGTAACCTTGACTTTAAGGCAAACTCTTGCCAGTTCTTTGGATGTCGGCAACGTTGCGTATGTGTGTTAAGTCTGATTGTTTTTTTAGTTCTTGCTGCTGTTGTTATTGTTGCTTTCTAGAGAGAATTTCTGGGAGCTGCAGTTCTAGATTCAACATCTCCATTTTTTTTAGTTCAGAATAAAGTGATGAACATTCAACCATGATGAGCTGAGTGGAGAACAAAATGGGACAGAATGTTTAAACATAGGGGATGAAATACTGTATTCTTTGTGTTATATCTGATAATGAGAGAAATACTTTTGTTTGGTATGAAAGACGGTACTAATGAAGGTGAGAATGATGTTGCAGGACAGGAGACTGATGTGATCTCCAAATCTTTAGCAGTACTGTGGAAACAGTAGTAGATGCAGGAGGGAACTGTATGAAAGCTCTAGCAATGAGGGATTTCGGTGAGACAATTAGATGAATGTACAGAACTTTGGAAAATAAAGAAAAGGAAAAGTCATTCTTGAGGAAGACCTCATTAGGAGATAAAGGAAAGCTGCCTTCTATTCTGCCAACAGCAAGCATATTTAAGGTGGAGTTGCATGACAGCTGGAATACATGTGTATGGTATGAATGCTGCCCCTGTGGCCTTTCTGTTTCATTGTGAATCTGCCCCTGGCTAGAAGGTGCACTCATTCATTGGCTCTAGCATAATAACTGGCAACACATGGGCAAGAACTGTAGTCAGTGTAAAATTTCACTTAAGTCGCTGATGGCTTGTAGGTGTAAGTGGTTGCTTTCTTACTTTTGATTGCAGTATTTGTGCCTTAGCTAGCAAAAATTTTTCTGAATTGCTATTCCTGGAATTTGGTATTTCTCAATGATTCAAACATGCCAGAACTTGGCTGGCAATATACTAATTTGCTGGACAGGAACACATAAAACTTTAATAGAAACCTTTGATCAAACTGATCACTTGATTAGATTGTCTCCGAGGGAACTGATTTGGTGTAATAATCATAGTGAATGGAAGTGCTTCTTGCTTCACCAAAACAGGATTGTTCTGCTGCATATCTGCTCCCCAGCAGGACTCTTTGATCAGTGTTCAAGGGTTACACTGGTGGAAGTTAGCGGGTGTGTAACCAGGTATTGAGTAGACACTATACTCTCAAGTACATTTTTGATGAGGAAATGAAGAAATTAAGATGAAACGTGAGTCTGTATTTTTGTGCTTGTCTTTTCAGTAGTCATGGTATTCTTCTGCAACTTTTAGAAAAGCTAACATCTGAAATGGTTTGCCTCTGAAATATCTGAAGTCATACACCCAGTGGAGATAAACAGGGAGTACTGGAGGCAGTGGGAGTTTAGAGCAGGTGACCTGGATTCTGTTTGTAGCTTAGATACTGATTTTTATGTGCATTTAAGAGGTTTATGTACAACTTCCTTTGCCTTATATTTCTACACAATAGGGATAATAGTACTTCCTTTATTTAAAAATAGTGATCTGTGATCCTTGGGCAATGTGCTGTTGCAGTTCAAATTACTGTGCATGCACATTAACCTGTGTAGCTCCCTTGTACTAGGACATATACTCCTCACTGTATTTTGGATGGGTTAAGTCATTGGGTACTCCTTCACCAAGGTGCAGTCAGACTTCCCCAGTCTAGGTTCCTTTCTAAACTCAAAGTTATCCTGGATAGAGACTGTCCTCTGCAATGAGAATGAACAAAACACAGACTGTGCAGAAACATCTGAATACGAACTAACTTTCCACTGTAGCATCACCTATGCCTGACTGTCGCGGTTTAGGCCAAATTGGCCTATGACATTGACAGATGCTCTCCCCCCACTTCTCAATCCCTGGAGAAAAGTAGGAGAGATAAAGAGATTTATGAGTTTAGAAGGAACTAAACTACTGTAACGAAATATTAATAGTAAAATTAAAATGAAATAATTACATACATACAATATATACAAAATCATATCAAGCACTCAGGATGATGTCAACTGGCAGACACTAGGGATGTCCCAGACTGGACTCAGTGATGGATGGGAACTGGATCCAGCTCTTGAGTCAGGACCACATGGATTGGGATCAAAGGTAGGTGAACAGACCCGGTACTCTTTGGACATTGGCCATAGAAGAAAGAGAGCTGAACCTTTGATCCCTCAGTTTTTATACTGAGCATTGGGCAAACGGGATGGAATACCCTGTTGGTCAGGTTTGAGACACCCATTCTGCCCGCTCCTCCCTGAAGGTGAGACCCCTCTACGCTTTTCTGTTTCTGACCCTCCAGATTGGCAAATAATGAAATTAGCTGACCTTGGTTGTTATAGCAGTAAGTATAAGCAAGAGCCTCTCTACCTATAAACACAGTTCTTATCACTCTAAAAGCGAGCAGTTTTCTCTCAATATGCTGTTAATTTCAGAGAGTTAGAAGAGGCCTAGCTAAGAAGTAAAATTACTGAACAGAAAGTTGGTTCTGTTTTACTGCAAACCAGGACACTGATATAGCCTTGGATCAGCTGATTTCCGTCTAAGCTAAAATGGGTGGTCTTTGTCCCAGTTTAACTTCCATTCACTGAAATGGAAGCTTGTTTCCTAGGGACAATGGAGACACTTCTTCCATAAATTTTTTCAGATATATTTCTGCAGACGGTGCAGAGAAAAGCTTAATTGATTTGTGTAAAGTCTAGGAGTCATAAACTCTAAAAAATGTTCCAGAAATAGTATCATTACCCATTTTTACTGTCAAACCTTTTTTCCTTAGAGACCTAGAGGGCTGACAGCATCTCTTTTAATGTGACATTCAGCTTTTTCATCTCTACCCAAAGATCTGAAAACAGACTATATGTTCACTGTAACTATGAGTCAGCCTTTACTGGTGGTGACTCAAATATGCAACTCTGGCACCTGTTTCATGTCTGTCTAAGTTTCGGATAGCACTGATGGTGGCACATAGAGCAAAGGTAAACATGAGTGTGTTCCTTCCCAGAAGCTATTTGCTCAATGCATTGGATGATAAAGAACAAAAGCTGCTATAAAAAGGTGCTTACAAAATTGCAGTTGTAATAGTGGGCCATTGTACAGGGTATCCTGTATCACTTGCTTCATAGAGGGAGCGGCCTTAGGACTGGATGCCAGTGAACACTTCCTTTGGCGTCTTATTTTGCCTGTTCTCTGCACATTCAGGGGAGAGGAGGAGGGGGAGAATTTAGTTAGCTAATTGTATTAACACTAGTGAGGCACCTTGTGGATGAAAAGTGCTAGTTAAGTGTTCGATAATATTATTATCAAGGGAAAAAAAATATTCAAGAGAAGAAACTGCTCTGCGTCTTGCCTGGTCACGCAACTGTAGACATGAAGGGGATGAAAAACAAGGCACCACTTTATGCTTGTAAACAAGGAGGTATCAAGTGTCCAATTTTGGTACATAATGCTGGTTTTCATTTACCCTGGCAAATTTATGATGTACACCTGCAAATAACACCCCTAAACCCAGAATTGGTTGCTCAGCTTTCCTATATGTATTATTGCCTAAAGCAATTAAATACAGTTGTGTGAAATCTTGATCAGGAGCCAGCACTGTATGAAATAGGCCTGCATAGGTATCCGTCTTAAGTGTGGTTGCCAATGTGCATGTTCATGTGAAAAATAAGTTCACTCACTGAGTATTGCACTTGGTCCTGTCAGCTGAGTAAAGGCATTTTACACCTCCTCAGGAACAGTTGTGACACATCAGGCCTGACAAAGGGATTAGCGTGTCAAAAAAAAGTACAGTTTCAGGAGCTGAAGTCTGAAACCAGTTCTTTAAGAAGGGGTCTGTAGTGATTGGAAACAGAGCCAAGATGGGAGAGGTGTGAGATATCAATCTGAGAAAGTGCCGAGACAAACTTCAAACAAAGGTAAAACTACAGAGCTGGTGTGATTCTACCACCTGCAAATATCTTGTGCAGACCCCTGAGAGCAGGCATTTGCACAAGGATGAGTCGTAACCCTGTGGGTTAAGAGGGGATCTACAGCTTATTAGCTTATGGAGACAACGGGATAGGAGGATGATTTAAGGATTTGTTCGTAGGATAAATGGTTTTCTTCCTCTTGCTTTTGTCACCTCTGCCTTTATAAATCTTCACAACGTGTTATGGGTTTTGGATTTCATACATAAATGCTTTTACTTGCATTTACTTTACTATGGCTTATGTTAAAGGCAACTGCAAGGTAAGGGTCTACCATCAATATATACCCTACCTGCATGAGTGGCAGTCTTAAAATCAGGATACTAGAATACTGTCACTGTGCCCAACAGCTCAAAATCTTTCTGCAGGATATCCACAAGCTTTCCAGTATATGTTCAGTGATCCATATGGGCCTCTTTATGTTTTGTCATTCAGGAGTTTAGGAGTACAAGTGTTTTCTGATGTCTGGCATTAATTGTCATAGTCAGAACAATGCCAGAAGCTGAGAGCTATGGAAGGGATTTTATGACTGTGATAGAATTGCGTAGGTCTTGTGTTTGTTTTTGCCAGTTAGCATGAATCACAGTCTAGTCCTGATAAGTCCAGTGATAGCTATACTGTCTCAGTGACAGAAAAGAAAAATTACGGTTGTTTTGTTTTTCTTGTTTATTTTGGGTGTACAACTTTTCTAGCAGAAAATACAGTTTCAAGAGGAAGCATTCTTCCGTGGAGGTGAGGCACAGTCACAGAGGAGACCTTTGGAAGAGAAAGGTATGCTTCTGCTCATCCTTAGAGGTGCTGGTTGTGGTTTCTCAAGGAACAGAAGATACCATCTTGCACCTCCCATGTGTCACAAAGAGTATTGTAAGTGGGGAGGAATTAATCCCATGTACCAGTGCAGGTTGGAGGACAACAAGCTGGAAAGTAGCTTTGTAAAAATGAACTTTTGTTCATTTTGTAAAAATGGGGCTGGTGGACAAGTTGACTATTAGCCAGCAATATGTCCAAGGGACAAAGAAGGCAAGAGTCTCCCTGAATGCATTAGGATAAATATTACCAGGAGGTTGCAGGAGGTGATCTTTCCTCTCTGTTCAGCACTGGTGAGACACATTTGGAGTGCTGGGTCCAGTACTGCCGTCCCCAGCATGTGAGACATGGAAATGCTAGAGCGAGTCAAGGAAAGGGCCACTAAGATGATTAACGAGTTGGAGTATCTGTCATACAAGGAGAGGCTGAGAGTGTTGGGCTGTGGAGGCTTGCTAGATTTTTTCCATGTGTATAGATAATTAAACAAGAGGATATAAGGAAAATGGAATGAGGCTTTTTCCAATGGTGGCCATTGACAGGACAAGAGGCAATGGGCACAAACTGAAATATGGGAAAATCCACCTTAAACATTAGAAAAAGTGTTTTTTTTACTTTAAGGGTGATTAAATACTGGAACAAGCTGCCCAGAGAGGTTGTGGAATCTCTGTCCTTGGACATATTCAAAACCCAAATGTGCATGGTCTTGAGTAACCTGCTTTAGGTGGCCCTACTTTGAGCAGAGGGTTGGACTAGAGGATCTGCAGGGGTACCTGGCGAAGTGATTATCTTCCTGTAAGATCAGCTAGACAAATCATGATGTACTATGTTGGAATATGTGTGAGTCAATAAACCAGACTCTGAAAAATTCAGAAATTTCTTCAGGCAGAGAAGCATTGATGGTGTGAGGAAAGCCATAATGAACTCAGGGTGTTGCTAATTGCATGTGAGCATACAGAGACTGTCAGGTTTATCCCTGGTTGGTCAGCCAAAAGTTGGGATAGACAAAAGCATCTTCAGCTTACATGTCTGTTTGTGCATGGGATGCTTGAGATGTTCTAAGTCAGGTGTGGAAAAAGAAGATGGAAGGTGAATAGAACTGTGGGAACAGGGACAAGGAGCCAACAGGCAGAGTAGGACACATTGCAAAAGAAGAAAATTAGAATCAAGCATCTCAGGAGAAGCTCACTTGTTGCAATATCTTTCTATAGAGGACTGTATTACTAAGACTCCTGCTGGAGTGATATCTCACATCTTTCAAAAGGCTGGGTGATGGGTCAATTAGTTAATAACAAGAGAGCAGTAAGAAACAATGCATTTTGCCTAAAAGACACAGAAAGGAAAGAAATCTAACGTTATCTACTCTCTTCAAGAACATATCCAGAGAGCAAAAGCCTCTTGGTCTTTCTCCCTTCCCCATATTCAGTTGACAAGCTGTAGAAATGTCCCAATAAATACACTGAAGCATTCGGTCCTAGATCACTTCCTATATCTTTAGATTGTGTTCAGATAGGAAAATCTCTGTCTGGGAAGATAATTTAACTTTTGTATTTCTGCCCGCATTTATTTATGTACCTTACATTTACCTCCAATTTACATTTAGGGTGGGCAACTGGAATGAATTCTTTCTTTTCTACTCTTTGCCTCCCCTCCAAATATTGATCAGAGAGCAATTGCGTCATTTCGCATTGATTAGCCAGGCTCAGTCACTTTCTGGGTTTGATCTCTGATAACCCATGAAGATGTAAAATGCTCTCTGCCTTGCTCAGCAATGTGCTGACCTCAGTCTGAGGTGCGTCCTCCCTAAATGTGTGAACTGATGACCATACTTCATGCACACTCACTTCTGGGATCCATGCACTTAGCTCTTGATAGAAACTACATCCCTATGGCAGTCAGTCATTCTGCTTAACAAAAGGTGTGGGGTGAAGAACATTCTGTTAGGGAGACCACTAAAAATAAACAATTGGTGTTTGTGCCACATGAGTGGGCTGTTCAGGTGTTTTTAAAGGCTTTCCAGAGTACAGAAGTACTTCAGAAGCAGTGGTGTGCTTTGCCCAGAAAAGAAATGACAGGACAGAAAGTTCTTCATGTTGTGGAGACCGCAATAGCTAATTAACAAGAATGATGCACTCCAGATCGTGGTCTTGACCACGCCTTTACTCTCTGGGCAAAACCTAGGGAATCCAAAGGGACACAAGGCAGCTTATTGAGCTGCAGTATGCATGTGTGGACAACTGCCACTGAAGTCTAATTTTGTGCTAAAATTTTTTCAACTTAGTGAGAGAAATTTAATTCTTCCCATGTACGCACCAACAAGCAATTTGATCCCACCCACGAATATGCAAACAAATGTTTAAGTTACGCCAAGTATTTCTCCTTCTAGCTGCCAAGTAAGAAAGGGAGAGTGTTACTGTGCCTTCTATTTTTAAATACTTGGGAGGTGCTCCAATACTACAGCTAGGGGGACTATATAATACCTAGACTCAAGCTGAAAGAACTCCAAAAGCAGCTCGAAGGGTCACTGGAATAGCTGAATGATGAGATTCTCTCTCTAAATGATGTTAGCAGAACCGTACCTTCTCCTTTTAGGGGAATGCACATATCAACCTCGTTGAAAGTAGCCACCTTGCTAATTGTAAACAGGCTGCAAATATCCTAGCTGTGGTCCCACAGCTTTGTGGTGCATGAAGTTCAGCCCATTAAAGTATAGTCCAAACCTTGCCCAAGCATCCCCCTCCTGACTGTCTTCTATTTTGGGTTGTGGCTAGGTGTACAGACCAAGCTGTTTTGTTGGACAGAAGCTTGAAGAAAAGCTCTGTTGTTCTGAATGGGAGGTGCGTTATGTGACACACTGTACGAAGGATGTATGCTTGGAAGGGCTGATGTGCAGAAATCATTAGTAGGGTGTGTACAGCACAGAGAGGGGAACCCAGCCACAGGAGGAAGAAGCCAGGGAGGGGAGAGCAAGGGTGGATGAGGGTGAAAGGAGCAAGGGTGGAAGGACATAGACTAAGACAGTAACTGGGCCTACAAAAGTCACTGCTGGATCTAAAATATAAACCACTTGAAGATAAACTTGAAGGCCTTCTTTGGGGTGCCTTAGGAGGTGAGAATTGTTCTTAAACGCTGATTTGATCACCTTAGAAGATCTAGAGCTTCAGGCCCAAATAAGCTGAACTTGAATTCAGAACCTGTTATGAGAATTAAACCTGTCAAAGTCATCTTTCTGTTCCCTTAGAACTTTGAAGGACTGGGATCAATTTGGTTCAAAGGTATGTAATACCATAGCTTCTTTAAAATGGTCTCATACGGGTGGTTCCATTGCAAGGGGTCTGGCCCAGTGTCCTATAGAGTTTCCTGGGCTGGGAGCAGATGTCATGGACCATCTTTATACCAAATCTGGATTTCTCTTAGTGTCAAGAAAATGGCAGGTACTCTTTTAGGAGAGCTCTTCACCTTGATGCTACAACACAAAGAGGCTGGCACTAGCAGCCAGAACTGAATTTGGTCCACGATGTTAAAGAGAGTCTAAATTACAGAAGAAAGATTAGATTATGCAGCAGAAGTGAACAAGAGGGTGTAAGGTAAAGGACAGAAATGGACCTTTCTGTTTGCTCTGTCTGCTCCACACCTTTTCTGCTGCCCTGCTTAGCTGTACCAGTGGTCTTAGCTCCTAGTCTCCCTGGAACCACTAATTCAAATCCTGGCAGGATTGACTCATCCCCTCTGTAATTTTGAGGTTGAATGAAACTGTAAAACCAAAGATTTGGTAGCAAAGTGTCTCAGTATGCTTGACCAAAATTGTCCTAATGCTTTTTGTACGTGGCATGCTGAGCTGATTGGTGTCCTCTCATTGGTTCTTAATTGCTTGTAGTGTTAATTACTTTACTGCCTCAGTATTACTGAATTAGTCATGTGTTTTGAGGGAGGTAGCTTAGTTAATGTTTACTACCCACATCTTCAGTGAGCACAAGTTGATGTAGTTCTATTACCATTCCTGGAGTTATGGTGACTTGTTTGAGGTGAAGATCTGCTCATTAAACGTAACCATTAAAATTCACAACAGTGCCTTGATTTCAGATTTTAAGGATTATGAGCTGAGATGGAATATTTACTTTTGATTATGAAGCAGGCCTTTGGGCAATTTTAAAAGGATAAATCTGAAATATCTTTCATTGTCTGTCAAGCTGGAAGCAGGATGGATGAGGATTTTATTGCTCTTCTTTAAGGGAAAAACAAACAAACATGGGTGTCAAAATGTGACCCAACCCATACTTTTTAAAACTCTTTCTTTAACTTTCTAAAGTTAAAAACAACCTTCTATTTTTTTTTAAATAAAATATTGTTAAAAATATTCCCCTGACCTGAAAGCTTTGACTGCCAAGATCTGTCTTCAAGTATGCTTTTTATAGCCAAGTTACAAATCCATGAAAAATAGATGTATCACCTAAGTAGAAATTAAGTTGAACATCTGTAAGCCAAGATCCACATGATTCCTTTATGTTTCAGGATTAAATGTCTGTTGTTTTCCCTTTGCCTTCCCAACCCTTTTAAAGGCTGTCTATAAAAGCTAGGTATAGAGGCAAATGCTTTTTAAAAATATGTCATAACTCAGGTTTTTAAAACAGAAAGCTCTCCAACATAAAAACAACTCAAAGCAATTTATCATTCAGTTCTTTCTCCAAAGGTCTTCCATGCTCTAAACAAAATAATAAAAACTAACTTACGATGTTGCCAAATACGGCGGTGAGTAAGTGGACTCGTGAGCAATCACAGCAGCAGCATTTAACTTACTGGTGGGAGGGAACATCTACATCACCCTTTTGATGTTCTCCTTGGGGGGTCCTGGTTGTGTACCATAGTATGAAACCCCTTGGATTATGGTAGTTTTCCAGCACATAAAACTGTCCTTATGGTATGTCATCTACTTAGTGTCACAGCCTAGATCAGGTTCCACTCTGAATTCAAAAGTGAACATAGTAATTAACATGTAGCTTTGTGCATGGACATGCAGCTTACACAGCTCTTAGGGAGCCCCAGCATCCCTGTGCTCCAGAGCCTCCTACAGCAAGTCCTTTCAAGTCTATTGCTGAGGTCCTCAAAATTCAAAGAGGCTCCACCAGCATTAAGCACAGAGTTTTCAACTGAGCTACTGTAGTTCTAGCAGTAAAAATGACGATGACTAAGATAAAGGTAATGGGTAGGGTAATAGCATTAAGAAGCCCTAGTCACATCCCTATAGACCCCAGGTGTAACTGGGAACTGGGAATGCCTATGAAGGAGTATTTCCCGGGTATATCCAATTTTGATCACTGGGTATCCCAGCTATCCACCCATCTTGTCTCAGGGCTCTCCCACACTCCACACCCAGAGCTCCCATCCACAAGTACTTCTCTTTTGGTTGCCTAACATTGCCTGCCACAAAGAAGTCTGTTCCTCCTCTACCACTGAAGAGCCCTTCAGCCCTTCCACTTCTTCCCTTTCCTCTTCCTCCCAAGACCTTTTCCTGCCAGTACACTCCATTCCTTCCGTAGCCCAAACTCCCATACTCCCTCTGAATATGCCCCAAAAGCTCCAGCCTCTCACTAGTAATGCACTTCCTCTGTCTTGGCTCCTCCAGCTCTGCCTGCTGAAATGCTGTTGCCTCACATGTTGGCTCTCCTTGCTTCCTACCTGCTGCAGTCATACTACTGCCTGCCAGGCTCAGCCATAAACGCCAAAAACACGGACCCACTCTTGTGGGAACTGCAGAAGACTTGGATCAGCTTGCACATCCTACAAGTGTGCCCAGATGGGATGCTGGGAGAAGAAATGGACACATCAGAGGAAAAATTGGATCTGTGGTAGCTGTCTTGTTGCTTTGGAGTAGCTTTTTGGAATTGTAAAAGCTGTAAGTATTTGTCATTTTCCCCCATCACAATGGCTGCAGATTAAAGCTGTTCATATTTTAAGTATTTCTATAGCAACATCTCATCAGCATGAATTTTGCTAAAAAGCTACTTTATATCTGTGGCATTACAGTAACTATAAAATATCACTCATTGAAGGCACTTTGAAATGCTTGTGAAAAAGGGAAACCAGGGAAGACTGCATTTTATACAGCTGGATTTGTTGCTGGCAGTTGGTAGCATAGAGATAACAGAGACAAAATAGACTTTTAAAGTAAAACAACCCAAGATTTAATAAGCAATCCCAGAGTGTAATTAGGGTGGGAATAAGCATGTCCATATAGAAGGTAGTGAGGAATACAAGCTATTACAAGCTATTTTTCTATGTCCACAGGGCTTTAGCATAGGCTACTTTGGAAATGGATCAAATTAAACCACCAAAAAAGGGCACTTTTAGTACAGAATAATAGTGTCCATGGGGGTACTTACTCCACAATAACTAAATTCACACCCTGGCAAGTGTCACAATAGGTTCCCCAAACAGTAATGCTTGATTCTTGCAAGCTAACTGCAGCTGGCAGAGGCTTGAAGGACTCCGGTGATGGAGGGTGGTGTCAGTTGAAGGCTAAAAGAGCTTGAGGCAACGGAAGAGGAAATGACTCGAGCTACGAGAGGAAAATAATTTGATGGCAGTGTTTATTAAAGGAGGTGGAGGAAAAATATCTATAACATCATCAGGTCCATGCAAACTATTTTCAAGGTATCAAATTTCTTGTATGAATTACATATCAGTAGATCAGAGGATCCTGTATTTAGAACATAGATAGACAACAGCTGAAATGTTTCTCCCCCCCCCATCCTCCCCTCCCTTTTCCTCTTTTCCTACCCACTCTTTTCCTTCTCTGTAAGCTTTTAGTGGTTCAGATAAAGTGAAACATGGATCTTCCCTCATCTCCCATTAAAGTTAGCAAAAGGAAGTGTCTGCAAACAAGATGTTATAAAACCAGTCCTTAGCCATGTGCACCCTTCCTTTATAGTGACTTGTGAGTTGTGGATTCAACCTTAAAGTTACACATTCTCGGTGGCAGTAGAATATAAAATTTGAAAATGAAAGTGTAAACAGGTTAATTGTCATTTATTCATACCCCAATTTGTAAATGCATAACAGTACCATAACCACTTATATTAGCCTGAGACAATAAGACACAAAAAGAAGTGCCTTTAAGTGAACAAAAACAGGTTTATACATTATTTATAGAAATTCCTTCACACAGAGAGATTTCAGAGCCATCAAGTACACCATGGACTGGGCAATTTTTCATCCACTTTTGTGGCTGTATGTAAAGTAGAATACATATTGACTAAGACTTAGTACATTTATGTTGTACAAACTTTCTAAAACACAGCAATATAGAACCTGCAGCAGAGGTTTTTCTAACTGAAATTAATTAGGAAAGTTAGGTAAGCCGAATGCACTTATGTGGTGAAGTTTGAATAGGATTCTGAGGTTTACATTAATCCTACAAGCTGAGAAAGGCTAGGAAATAGGATTTGGGTTAAAGGTGCAGTGATTTTTATGTAGGAATCAGCCTCCTACGTAATAGGCTAAAGGGAAAATTGGGAGTAAGTATTCACAAATAAAAACTAAATCTAAGCATTAAAATCCTGTGTCTGGAAGTTTGCATTGTCACAGGCACTTGACATGGTTTTGGTCTATCTCTCCATGGGGTAGGGCACCAAACTTCATTGAGCAGAAGTTTGAAGATTGTCCTCCATGCATTAGACTTTGTAAAATTGACTCCTTTCCTCAAGCTTCTGAGCTACTTGTTTGCCACAAACCCAGAATGTTTAATATATTTCCAAAACTGTCTCTTTCATGTTTGTTTTTATCACATTTACCACTGAAGGAGTATGCTTTGAAAAAGAATGTTTGAAAAAGACAATAGCATCTCTTAAGGGATAAGGAGGGAGTCTTGATGTGACTTCATTAAATGCCACACAAAATATTCCAAAAATTTGTGAGAACTAGTTCTTGAAATGCTGCTAAAGAAAAGATACATTCTTACCCTGCCCCCACATTGCTAAAACTCTGCTTTTCTAGGTTTAACATTTGTAGCTCATGCATTCAGTGTAGGATTTGAATATCTCAGCTTACACTAAAAAACAGAAAATTCAAATAGTAGAACTCCTTCTCCTTTTCATAGAACAGCTTGTTTGAATGAAAATATATGCTTGTTATTCTCAAAAAAGGTCTTATTTCTACATTCTATTCCTTTACTTCTGTTCAAAGTAGATCTTCCCTCACTATCTGTTGCTGTTATAGTACAACTGTTAAGACACAAATGCATTTGTAGCAGCAATTAAACAAAGTAGGTATTGATTTCATTGCCAAGTGAAGCTTGGATTCTTTTTTCGGTATGACCACATACGCTGCTGTGCATATATAGTGTCACTGCAAGGCTCGCATCTGATGTATTTATCTATAAACGCAGGGGGAACAAATTCCTGTGCGTATGTGGGCACATGTGTGCGCTTGGACAAGTGATCAGAAATCAAGGGAAGTCAATGGAAAGACCAGCACTGACTTTACTATGCTTCATGCTAAGAGCTGCTTCTGTTAAAATTGATTCATTCTCCATTTTGCCTTTACTGAGTTGCCAGGCAGAAACTGTGTTTGTCTTTGTTTGTACAGTATCTTGCACAATAGGCCTTTTGAATAAGATTTTGCTATCTGATTATGTATATTAATGTATGTGATATAAGTTTATTACTCACCCAGCCAGCCTTTATCTTGTATCTCCTTGAAACAAAGGAACTGCAGAGCAGAATAGGCTTAAATAAAGTCAGCTGACTTAGATTTCTGTAATGAACTTTAACAGTACTGTTTGGTCACATATATATATACACACAACCTTTATTTCTGACTGTAATGTCAGATGATGTCTGTGCCTTCAGTGAGTATTTTACTAATGAATATTTAAAGGAATGTATGAGCTTAAGCTGCAAAGTTCGGGTGCTAGTGAGTTTATATTTACAAAAAGTAACATTAATTTTAACCTAACCAAGTTTTCTTCCAAATTAAAAAAAAAAAAAATCCCAGAAAAACATTGACTTGAGCATCATAAAAAAATGGAATTCCAGGCTTATTCCTTTCACAAAACTCAGGGAAATTTAGATTTGAACTTTTTCTAAAGAGTGTCTCTCTGTTAAAAGGAAAGCTTTGATGAAAATGTGAGTGATGTAAGATGGTACTGGTCCATAAGGAGTAGGGGCTGGAGAAATATCTGTGAGACATGTGCAGACTAAAGAAGAAGAAAATCAAAAGGCTTGCAAACGCAAGTCAGAAATCACTCTTTCATTTAGGACTGTATGTGGCAAGGAGGAATTTTCATCTCAAAGAGAGCTATTGAGAAAAATAGCAACCTAAGTTCATTCCCTGCTGACTTCTGTCAGTCTGACTGCAGGCTCTCAAAAACTGTTTAAAATTGTAAGATCTTCTAGCTTTAAGATGATACAGCAAGAATGAAATGGAAGGGTAGAAGGCAAAAGGAAATATAGGAAAGTAATCGTGCAGAGCATGTGTTAGCTGTCAAGAAAACATGAGTTAGGTGAACTAACTGGATAGGGGTGGGCTTTGATTTGTTTCTGTGATAGAAAATCTGAGAGAAAAAGCCATTAGGAGAGAAATTAATTTATTGCCTTTACTACCCAATCCCCCAAAATCTCTTTGTTCTATTTTTCACAACCACAAGCCCTAAATAAACACTAGCATCCTCACTAATTATGTATGTCAAGGTGCTCTGAGAACTGCCTGGAGGCCAAATATATTCCATGGTGTCCTAAATGCTGTGTTTCACAGTCACTCCCTCCCCATAATTATAGGGTGAGGACAGAGGTAAGTCTTCAGGGTCTTATTTTTGGTGAACTACACCATTTGTACAAAGACATCTTGCAGTCTTATATCATCTTCCTTTCTTCGGTCTCAAACAGATTTATAAGCTTTACCAGCAGTCATGCTTGATAGGAATTTGAGAAGAATTCTTCAAAAGTCAGTAAGTGACATTCCTTGTATATGAAGAATTTTTCTTCTCAACCAGAGCCATGCTTCTGTGTTCCTTTGTCTTGATAGAAAATATACCTGTCAGCTCATACACTCACACTGATCTATTGCTACCCTTACCTTTCACATCAACAGGCTTTCCCTCTTCCCCTTGGGCCATCCGTGCTCCCTGGTGAAGAAGATTGTTCTCCTCTCTAAGAGTTATTCCTTGCATTGGCAACTGTGGTGACAGGTGAACCCGCCCTGGCAAGTGTGCTGGGGGAAAGTACATAAGAAATAGGTCTCCTGCAGAGATGCGTTTGCCTCAGCAGCTTTGTCCCTTTATACCACAAAGCTTCGATCAGTCCACGGCATGAAGAAAGATTTAGTAGCACTAGTAGGTGACTCCTTTACAAACTTGTAAAACCTCACAAACAAGCTCAGAAATTGCTGCAGAAATGCCTGGGTGAGCTTTGTTCTGTGCTGCGTGAGGGGTCAGACTGACCACCATCTGCAAATGCAGAGAGTTCAAACCATGGTGGTCATACTGCTCATGACTACCAACAGCTTACAGGGCTTACTGATTACAGAGAGCTACTAACCACCCCACCCCCCACCACCACCTCAGGGCCTACTGGGAACAGAGAGTGTAAACGAATCATGATTGATCCTTTCAGGCTGATGTGTGAATGTCTGGAGCTGCTCCCTGTCCACAAGGACTCATATGTACAGAGTGCCACAGGAATGATCTTGCCCTGTTAAACATTTTCCAAAAATGGAAAATTAAAGGAGGCTGTATAGAGCCTCAGAGTTGTCCCATGCTGCCAGTGTGCTCAGGAGCACTCATCTTTATGTCCCTTCTCAGCTGTTGTGAGCAAGGCTTCCAAACACTTACACAGTGCCTACAGCATGTATCTCATCCTGGTCGAGAGTGAGTGATTCCAGTAAGAAAAGAAAATATTTTAGGCCTTTATTAACTCTTTGACTATGTCCTCTGTAAAGCTCTACAGCCTCTGCTCCTTAAACACCAATTAATATTAGTAACCAGAGACCGTGTCTTCCAATCCGGCCAAGCAAAAAAAGAAACTCAGTGAAGTCCATATCCGAAGCACATATGCTATGTCTACACAGACAGTTTATCTCAACTCTCAGTTCTTCAGGTTGTTTTAACACTGCATCTGAATGGAAAAAAAGCTCCAAATTGCACGTAAGTGACATTCTTAAGTATGTGGCATACACTAAGTATGTCTTCAAGCCAGTCTCCTTACATCTTAGTCACAGCAAACCTGTGTTCTCCCCTGTGGTGACAGCCAGGACCCAAGCCATTCATCAGCACCATTGATGATGTGAAGCTCCTGCAGGACCAGCAGGGAAGTGGCCTGCTGCTCCCCACCCCTGTTATGGTCTCTTTTCAGCCTTCCTGCAGAGACAGGGTACAGACTGAAGTAGCTTATTTTATCAGGTATTGTCCCCTGGATACCACTGCTCCCATCCCTGGCACACGCTCTTGTCTCCACAATTGGCTATACCTCTCTGTGGTTGCTGTGATCAGCGGGAGCTGCGTGAGTCAGAAGTCCTGGCCTGTCACTGAAGTTAAGATCTTTCCTCTGTGAGGAGCAGGGATGCCTGCCATCTGGACTATAGAGATGGCCAAAAGTATGGCTTGGCCACAGCTCAGTCATGCTCAATCTTAAACTGAATGTAAGTGTGAAAGCAGCAATTTAAGAGCTGACAGGGCAACAGACCCAGTGACTCATGTTTCTTCCTTAACCACTGCACTTTTCTTCCAGCTACCTGTTCAGGGAAGGTCCACTGACAAGGAGCTGTTCTAGATACAGAAGTTCTCTTTGACATGAGTTGAGATGTCAGCTGTTCACAAAGAGTTATTTAGAAGTCTTTGAAAAGTGAGAATGTGAATCAACAGTTTAAAGGGCGAATTTGTGATAGAGATGAGCCTTATGGCAGGAGAACAATGTAAGGAATTGTTAACGATTGACAGGCTGGGGTGATTCCCCTAGACTAAGTCTTATCAAAACTTTAAGTGTACGTGCGTCCTCGGCAAATCTGCAAAACTAAACTGGCTTACTTATTGCATTTCCTCCAAAATGACAAGCTTTTTCAGGAAAAGCTGATCAAAATCTGACAAGTAATAGTATTAGAAAAACTTCATTACCCCCACTCATTGTGGTGTTAATGAAGTTTTTAACAATGTATTATTACAGTTAGTTCCGATCTCACTTATGGTAGGGTCCTTCCCAAGTGGCTTGATTGACTTCAATATCCTCACTTTAGTTTATGCAACCAGATTCTGATGTAAAATACTGTGTCAAAAAATCTAACATGTTAAGCTCTGTCTTCTGTTTCTTGTTTATAATTGCGAAGACTGCACTGAGGTAGCAAAATGCAGTTTAATGGCTGTGTGTAATGCTACAGTTTGCAATGCCTTTTCAGTGACTTTTTTCCCTTCTCTATTCTAAATGTGTATTTATATACACATTATATGTCACATTTTATGTGTATTTATATGCACATGTCACATTTTTCCAGACATCTTCTGGTTATGTAGAGATAAGTATTTAAGTGAAGCTCTTTTTGGAATTACTGTCCCAAGCACCATGTCGGTTTAAAAAACTGTAGTACAGAACTTTGTTCTGTAGGGGTTGAGAAAGGAAGACTACTTTATCTGTTCTTCTGATCAACTGCAACTCTAGCCTCATTTTGCTTAATGCATTCTCTGGTGATTTGTCTTGTCTAGTTTTAAATGATTCATATAGTAAGACTTGAGTATCAGATAAAAGGGCAGTGATTTTCTGGGACAAATATTTGGAAATATATATTTCCATACTCAATAGCAATTAGAATAAAAGAGGAATCTTTAAACTGATCAACTACTCAATGATATCCTTCTTGCTTTACTTAGAAGTCCCTTCAGGCTTGGTTCTTTTCTCATTGCCACTTGTGTAATTACGGAGCAACTCCTCCAAGTAACTGGAGTCACCCCAGAGTAAAACTGACACATGTGAGAGCTGAACCAAGCATGATGGAGCTACCTCTCCAAGAAAAGCAAGCAGCAGTCAGGCCTTAGCTAAAATATTTCTGCCCCTTTGCCAAGCGGCAGCAAATTTTGATGCCTTGTAGGTCAGGTTTCCTCTCTAAGAGCAGGATACAGAGGTGCTGACTTGGGTATTTCCTTAGGGTAACGTGTCTATTTAAAGAACATACAGACACTTGCTGATTACTGCAAGGATGGTTATAAACAGCACACAGTCAATTCCCCTTTGCAGAAACACCATGGCCTTGTCCCAAAAAACAGATGCTTTGGTATCCTTTCCTTTCAGGGCACTCACAAACCCAAAAGGCAGCTGTTTAGACACACCCAGCAGCCCTTTCTCTCCTCCACCCCAGTCTTTTAATGGGGGAAACCTTTGCCCAAGGCTCTGACCCCATGGTGTGGAAAAATGCTTGGATCATTGTATGTATCTGGCTTATGTATCTGTGCTCTGTTGTACAAAGGACGCTCAGAAAGGTCTAAATGCTCAGACAAAGACGAGAGCTTCAACCCACAGAGTATCCTTAGCAATTTTATGTGTGTGGTTACTGCTTGGAATTCTAAACTTTTCTGTGAAGAATTTTATCATGGGTGTGATATATCATGTGCAAAACATTAACTACTTTCACCATAGTGATGTATTTTCAAAAACAATAGTGCTCTTTATTAAAACACTTAAAAATAGCATTCTAATGCTAAAGGTTATCCAATGCCTTTCTACTGTACAGCATGTCAGTGACTGTTTGACAGTTTGCAGTGCATATCAGTGATTTATTTGTGAAATTCCTAGAGAACAGGGGCAAGCTACATAACAGTCTTGATGTGTCAAATTCAGGGATGTATAATAAAAAATGCAACAGCTGATAATGCAAACATATTGAGGAGGTTACAAAGAACACAGTGCAAAGCTGTAGAGAATTGTGAACTAAAGACAAGCAAATGGGAATCATTATTGCAAAGCTCAAATTTTATTTTAACATGGTCAGGGAGGGACTTATAAGGGTGATGGAAAGAGGCAGAGGCTGGCCTTTATTGACACATAACAGGAGACAGGGACTGCTACCTGGCCACACAGCTCCACTGCAGACAAGAACTGGATCTGATCCTAGGACAAAGCCCTGGTCTGGAATCTGGTAATGCTGACTCTCTTTAGGGCCTCAAATCACCAGCTAATGTAAATCAACATTGCTGTATTGCTTTCTATTGATACAGAACATGAGCTGGTTCCAATAATTTTAATCTAGCCTCCAGATTTACACCAGCTGAAAACCTGGCTCCAAGCGGACTGTGAGAGAATTTCCTTGACTTTTCTCCCTCTTCCCTTTAGAAATAAATTACTACCGTGTGTTTTCCATTTTCCTATAAGCTTTCTATCCAGTGATCCCAACACTCCAAAATAAACACATACATTTCCTTCCTTGGTACTGTATGTCAGGATCTATTTAACCACCTTTGCAAGAGCAAGTGATCCTAAAATTTATGCTGTTGTGATTATACAGAAGTTTCTTTTATTTTTCAGAACCATCTCTGAGGGTACGTGTTACACCTCAGCAATACTTCCCACTGTATTCACATTCTTGCAGTGCTTCTAGGTGTATTTCCTAGGGCTGTACACTGCTATTGGTCTTACTAACCACCATTAGACAAATTTTGCTATAACTTGTTTAAATTCGTCTGGAGCAAATGCAGCTATTTCTGAATAATTCTGAGTGTGTAAGCTGATAAATGTACAGTGGAATCTCCTGAAATTAAATGGGATGAAAACTGAATTACAGCACACCAAAGTAGGACCTGTGATCTTGAGTACAGTGACCTTTTTTTAAAAAGCTAAATTCTAACATTGGACTGTGTGTATGTATGAGGAAGCAGGTAACCAAACTGTTGCTGCAAATACGTATTACTTCTTCCTGTGTTTATTTATTTGTTATTGCTTGTATCATGGTAACAGCCAAAGGCCTAAACTGAGATCAAAGAATTGTTTTGTAGGTTGCTATAAAATACATATATTAACATACATAATTTATTTGGGCCAGCTCTAGATACAGAGCGAGGACAGCAGACTAGAACAGTAAAGGCAGAGGCAGGAACGGTGTGGCCCCTCTGCATTTTTTTGCCCACGCTTGTGACAGCGTGTGGAAGCTGCTGTGCCCAGGAAGAGCTTGGTTATATGGGATAAAGATGACTAATGTGTTTTGGGGCTGGCTGTACCCAGCAGTAGCAACCACTGTCTTGTGCCTCCTCATGCCATGGCAGCAACAGGAACAGGCAGTTCAGCTTGCCAGAGGTTTTGTCCCAGTTACACGTCCTTGTGTCGCAGTGCAGAAGTGGCAAGGCCCTCTCTGCCTCAGGCCACTGTATCATTTAAGGTGCAAAACTGAGTTTCATCTGTAGCCTTGCGAAGCCCAGGAATGGCTGCAATGGGATATACTGGTATCACTCCACACATGCCATATTCCTTTATGCTAGCAGAGGGTCTGGCCACGGGGCTTGTCCCAGACCGTTTACCATCTAACAATACATTACGTAACCAAGGGGTGTGAGCACAACATTTGGTATGTTCAAGTTTGGTTTATGAAATAATCTGCTCAGAGACCAGATGTGTTTTAAGCACTCTGTGACTGGGAGTGTGGCTACATGGTTGCCCCTCTCCCTGTGTAAGGTCCCACCACTTTGATACAGTAGCCCTGTAAATGCACTCTGCCCACACGGATTTTGGCACTGGTGTGCATGAATGCAAAAGTCATAGGGTACGAGAAGTCCAGTCCTGCATCATTTGCCAAAAGTATAATTTTTAGCCTTCAGGACAGCAGTGAATTAAAATCATTGACAGGTCATGAAGGTACCACAGCAAGATACATGTGCTTCTTCATAGAAGGGGCACCACCACATCTTCATGGGAGAGTCTGTGTAAGATAAGGCCCATGCTTCTTGCCATCTGTGTTTGGCATGCCCCATCAGGAGTTAACACAGCCCTGAACTGACCAAACCTCAGCTGGCAAACAGCTGCATCCAGATTGTGTTCCTGATTGAAAAACAGGGTTTGCCAACCAGAACTTTCTGTGTGAAACTGCTAGTTTTAATTTAAACTTCTTGCTTGCTTATCTTTCGCCTTGCTAGGGTCTTGGGCTCCAAACCCACTAGGCAATTCCCTGGACTGCAAGCCCAGGTGCTTAGGCTTTGCAGATGCTGAGCTCTTCTGTTTGCTGAGAGATTTGGGGATCACTGAGGTGATCACTGAGCTTCTAGCCTTCCCTAAATCTACAAGTTGTCTAGCGTGTCCAGTGGCTGAGTCTCCCAGGCTGGTCCATATGCCTGAAATAGCTGACTCCTAAGCACAGCGGTTTGTGAGGAGGGCTGCCCTGGGATTCTGCTTCCAGTTTCCCAGGGGAGCTGGGGAAACACATCCTGTCCAAGAAAAATGTGAACTGCTACTACTGCTGGAATGCCTTTTACTACTTTGAAAAAACATTAGGTCTTCATGCCTTGTCCTGAGCTGTAGCAACGTGCTTGGCTTACAGGTCCAGGCAAAATAGGCAAAAGACTGTTGGGGCAGAAAAAGGGACATGGTTTCCAAAGTGCTGACAGCATATTTTTTTTTTCTAAAGTAAAAGTCGTCAGCAAAAGGGTAGCTATCTTGGAAAGAAAATATTTCATTCTTTTTCACTTTATGAACCATTTTAATATTTTTCCATGTGTTTTTGATCATCTCAGGGAGATGTATAGTTTTACCAGACTCCAGGGAAGTAAAACTCTTGGTGAGCTAGAAATCAGCTAGATCTCAAAGATTTTATTAATACCAAGGGGTATGAGTGGAAGCTAGTGATGCTGAAAGGTAGGCAATGCTATGATGGTAACCCAGACGTAAGCAAGTGGCAGAACGGCTATTCACTGAGAGCAGGACTGAACTCTAGGTCATGCCAAAGGGCAAAGTTAGCTGAGTGTTTTACTTTGGTGTTGCTCCCACCCTGGCTTAGCCACACATGTGGATTCCTCTCACCTATGGACAGGGCGCTTTTAAGCAGGATGAACTTAGCTGGAACCAAAAGTTTTGCTCAATATGTCTCCGCTCTGCACTAAGAGCGCAAGCTTTGCTAAGGCATTAGTTCTTCTCCACAGTTCTCCCCAGTCAAAAAAAGAAAGAGACAAAATTCATTAGGAGAGCATCAGGGAGCAGCTGACCCTAGCATGATCCAAAGACCATGGAATGTAGCAAGGTATGTCACCACGCAGCACTGCCATGTTTCCTCAGCTACATGATTTCTCCCACCAGCTAGAGCTGAGGGGTAATGCGTAGAGCCAGACACTGAGCTGTGCCTGACACACGGACTCATGAGGACAGGAAGAGGAAAACACGAAGAAGAGAGGTGGGAGCTACTTGCAAGGAGTGGGTTGTGCTGGGGTTAGCATTCTCTGTTCACCTCCTGCAGGTTCCTCTTGAGGAGCCCTGGCATGTCTCAGGGCTTATTTTCTGCAGCCGACCCAGTCACACTGTCTAGGGTAGGAGTGATCTACTTAAGTAATTTTTCCTAGTGTTTCTTTTTTGTCACCCTAAAGGCATGAGTGCAGCGGGATGGTGAACTTCCACTGTGTCTAATGCTCACTTTTTCTCCCCATGAGGTAGAGTCTTCAGTCCCTTGAGAGACCCGTTGGATCAGTGTTGCGCACTTACTTAGTTTTGGGTGATGAACTGTGGGTGCCAATAATAGAAATTAGGTATCAAATCGCTTGGAGAGGCAATTTGGCCACCCCACTGATTTTTCCAAACATTTCTGGGCCTAATTAGAATGAAGCCCATTAAATTCAGTGGGTTTTGGATGATTTCCTACATATGCAAAACTTGAAAAATCATGCTTTAAAAGAAATACCAAAGTTAAATAGGGAAATTTTAACAATTCTCTTTGTATTTTAATTTAGTGGCTGTATGCTGACAATATAATTAGAGAGATGCTATGTTAATTAATGCCAGATGACATTAGTGGGATGGAAAAAGCATCCAGTTTTCTAAAGAATAATTCACAGCTGAATTGTTCCTCTCTCCCCAACCCATTTTTAGCATAGAACTATATTCAAAAAGTCAGAGACAGCTGAATTAAACCAAAAGTCAAACCATTTACAAATACCAATGATGTGGTGTAGCTTAGCATGTTGCTTTCAAGCCAAACCTAATGTTATTGCAGAAAAATACATTAACCATGTTTCTTTAGTGCCTACATATATAAAAAAGGAAGGTTTGCAGGACCTGGCACTATTCTTGTGTAGTAGTGGACTTCCTAGCTGCCAGTGAAGCCTAGACTTGTGCTCTATACAGCTTAGCATTTAAAAGGTACTTTTTGGTTTAGGATTTGTGGATTTCTTGGGGCCCATCAGATGATTTAAAGAGGATTTGCAGTGACGAGGCAAAACATGTTCACATTCGGTGTGAGTCCATATATGCTATGGTCATACACCGTGTGAATTCATCTAAGTTAAACTTCAGTCTATACATGTAAAGTTACTAGGAGGTCCATACTACCACAGGAAATTTGATAAGGCACAAAAATTAACACCCCATGAGAACTATAGCCTTTATCTTGTTATAAACTCACTTTGCTTATATAGAGATATTTATCTATGAACGTAAACATCTCTATATTTAGGTTCACTGCATGCTGTCCTATACATGTCTTGTAGATCCTGTCTTGAGTAGAGTTAGTGAGTTAAAAGTCTTGGGGAATATAATTGCATCCTGCTGGGTCAGCAGACAAAAATTTGTAAGGGCGTTGGTACTGGTCTAGATAGGACTTAAAAAGAAAAACACACACAGTAGGGCAGCATAACAAAGTTGGCAAGACTTCCTTAGAAGTCTTAATTTTCCTGGGAGGAGAAAAGGACAAGGTAAAAACTAAAGGGCTGGTATATCCCAAGTGACGGGAATGTCTCAAATGCTGCTCCTGGGTGACACATGGGATCTTAAGAGCAGAGCAAAATAAGGTGCCTGAGTAAAGCAAAACATGCAGCCCCTATGAACTCAAACAGCCAGGTCAAATGTCTTCAGAATCTTTGCAACGCAAACACGTGCACAGCCTAATGGGGTAGCACCTGTCCTTGTGCAAAGTGCCATAACTGGGGCCTAAAAGCATGAAACTGCCATTAATGGCAGTATTGTGGCCTCTGGCTAAACCAACTGAAGTATTACCATGTACTTATGCATGGCCAGGACTGAATCTGTATCGCTGGTTGTCTGACAACGTATGCATCACTACTGGCCGTAGGGGCCAGGGACCCTTGGTCTATCTATGCGTGACAGAAACCTTCTCTTTGCTAATACTCCTTATTCATGGCAGGCAAACTCGCAGTTGCACAAACCCACTTACCTTCCTGTAGTAACTCTGCATTGGCTTTGCATCTGTTTTGCATAGGGTTCAATGCCAGGAAAAGCCACAGGAAAATTAACTCTTGTCTCAGCTTGCCTGACACTCTCTGGTGCAGGGAAAGCTTACTATTTATCTTGAGGTTGGGGCTGTATTTGACATTTCCTCCCCTCCCCCACCTCGCAACTGCTGATGGGTGGCGAAAGCTCATATATTCTTAAAGTTAATATGTCATTGACTTTATTGTATAATGCTTAGGCTGGGGCAAATCTGAGTAGCGTACACATGTGGCTGATGGGATTATACTTGAATTTGGGCCTAGTGCTTGATACTATAAGGGAAATATCTTGTCAGAGTAAGGAGCTGTGACTGATGGTTTGTCCTCAAAGATCCATATCCACACAGGATCCAGAAGACTGGGTCTGGAATATTTTAATATAAATGTGAAGATGCCTTTGAATTGATGAACACGCTTTAACTTAACAAAAATATTTAGCTCTAGCACACTGAAGTGTTTTGGGATTTGAGGACGTGCATCTTCTTTGCCTGTGATCAGAATTCTCGGAGCAAATTGCACTGAAGAAACAGCCATTAAAATTAAGTCGGTAACTCATAGAACAGCACTTCTGCAAAATCCAGGAGGTTTTGCATCACTTGTGCTGACTTTTCACCAGCTTTCATATCAATGCAGTGTATGGGTTGGCACTTAATATTTTTGATTAGCTCAATTATTTCAGCCTGTATTCAAAACACTTCACACATAAGCCTGAGAATATATTTCTAAATGAAATTTAATTAAAGCAAACAGCATTTTCATAATAGACATTTATAAACAAATCTGTGCACCAAAAAAAAAACCCAAACCAACAAACCAAAACCGAAGCTTTGCAATCTGCTTTCTCCAGAATCCAAATAACTCATTTTCCTTCCAACTATATGCAAAGTGATTGTTTGCACATTTCATGGAGATACGGCGATTCAAGCTGCCACCAGGACCTGAAGTTTTCACAGAGAGGGTTCCACCAAAGGCAGCTGCTCTCCGGATACTCTTCTGATCCCAGCTGGGACTGTGTGGGTTTAAAGACGAACAGCTTCTCCCCATACAAAGCCCTCCAGATGAGAACAAACCATCCAAGCTGTTTGTGGCACACCAGCATTTTGTGCAGAACTGGGCAAGTTTTCCTGTTATGCAGGCATTTTCCCACTGCATTAGGAAAAACCACAACACACAAATAGTTTTCCTGGGGAGGAGAGGGATGTAAAAAAAAAAAATACAAAAGTGAGATCCAGCTATCCTAAAATTGCTGATCAGGGCATTCACCTCAGTTACCGAACATCTGCATTTGAATAATTTCTTCGCCTCTCACACCACAGATGGGAATGTGGGTTTCCCACATCCCAAGCTTGTGGTTTTACCACAAGGCTACTTGTTCTTTGAAAGCAGGTCTTTCTTTCGGGTTTTACATCTGCTCATGTGAGGTAGCACGCTCAATAAGCAAACCGAATCACTCAGTTTTAGTTCTAATCTGTGAGATGATTTCATGTCACACCGTGATAGGTATTTTTGTGAGTCATTTTTATTGAGGCTTTTGTAAAACAATCTGGCAAGAGCGTTTAACGCGAAAGTGACCAGGTTTCTAACACCTGATTGCTGGAAGAGGAGAAAGGGAGATCATAGAGACTTTCCCAGTTTCGTTTTCCCCGTAGTTCATGACAATATACACCCTCCCGCTGCATGTAAGTATCCTTACAGCAGCTGCCATAGGAGTCCATAGGACACTGAAATCAGTGAGAAAAAGTTCATTTGAAGAATACAGGAAAAGCTCATCTGACCTTTCGCAGTCTCTGCCTGAAGCGACACCATGTTTCACACGACAGCTCAAAGATGTGTTTGTTTTCCACCCGAGTCTTAACACGTCAGCGTCAGGGAGCAGTGCTGCACGCCACCACAGGGGCTTTGGCTTATTTGCGTGAATTAATCACAGGAACACAGTTTGTACATTAGACGGCACAGCTCTGGAGGGTCAATGCCTTCAGCGCTCAGCTGGGTACGGCCCAAAAGCAGAGCCCCTCAGATCCACCCTGAGAATGAAAGGAGGTGGAAGCTGTCGCACGCAGTTGCAGAGAACAAAGCACATTAAACACATTAAAACGCTTGCACGCCAGATGTGTGGACATGACACATTTATTTTTGACCTTCCCATTCAAAGACAGAAAGCAAAACCGGTCAAATTAATCCCTTGTGTGAGCCAGTCGACGTCGCTGGATTTACCCTCGGAATCAGCTTCGTTAGGAATAAGGTTCACCACTTTTGTCGGAGAACTGGCGGCGTGTTTCAAAAGAATCTTACTGCTTGGGATGGAACACGGGCATATACATAACGTTTTAGTGCTTTAATCAACATATTAGAGCCTTTCAATTCCAGGGAATTATATTTTTGGCCTTCACTATGCAATTGTTAACTTGCTTCCAAAAAGCCCCGTGTTTATCAACTTTTACACAAGGCACCTCGGTAGCTTAACAACAAAGCCTTGTGTTTAATTTTGAAACGAGGGAAAACCGACCCACTGTAACGAGCGCCAAAGTTTCCCAGCTGTTCCGCAAGGCCTTTCCTGATATTTTTTTTTTCAATAAAAATGCTTTTTATCTTTAGCCAGGCACCACCTTACACCGGCCCGGGCCGATCGGCCAACCAGCCCCCCTCAGGTAAGAAGCCTCACGGCGGCCGTTAATTCTCTTTCCCTCAGTCGCCAGCTAGCCCCACCTCCGCCCGGCGATGAGGGGAGTGGGAAATGGCGAGGAAGCGCTGGAATTACACTGATTTCCCTTCACCCACCCTCCAGCGCGCACTTCCCAACCAGGCGTTCCCTCACGCCGCCTCCGAGCTCCTCTTCCGCCTCCCCCTCCTGCCGCCGCGCCGCCTCAACCGTCC
>VXBJ01003159.1:369054-449319 GCA_013400055.1 Nycticryphes semicollaris | reverse complement strand
GGAGGGGGAGGAGGAAGAGGGAGGGAGGAGCCCGAAGAGCGCGGAGCACATCGATCGGGGCCCGTCCATCCATCTCTCCATCCAGTCTCTCGGCGCTCGGCTCCCTCGGCAGCCCCAACCCTCCCTCGTCCCCCGCCATTTCAGACCGGGACGGAAAGAGACGCGGAGCGGAGCCACCGCCGCGGCGGGGCGGGCAAGGGAGGCGCCGGCGTGCTCCCGCGGCCCGCTGCAACGCCAGGCAGGTACTCGCTTATCGCCGCATCGCTGAACCGGGACGAGTCGCCGCGCTTGCTTGCTTTCTTGCTTGCTTCCCCCCCACCACCACCCTTTTCCTTCGAGGTGGGGCAGGGGGAAGCAGTGCAACGGCTTCCCGGAGCTGGGCACCTCCTTTCACCCCGTCGCTCCGCGGAAGGGAAGAAACGCCGGCAACCGGGCGGGGGCCACCTCCCGGCGCCTGTCCCGCTTCCCCTCCGCCGGCATCCCCGGGAGCAGCCTCCGCCTGCTCCTCCGCCGTCCTTCCCCGCGGCGCGGGCGGTGGCTCAGCGGTCGCGGGAGGGGGGCGGCGGGACAGGTGGCCAACGCCCTCCGGGAGTTCAGCCGCTTGTGCCGAGTCAAACCTTCCCCCCCCCCTTCCTCCTCCTCCCCTTCTCTTCATATATTCCTTTCCCTTTCCTTCTCAAATGCTTAAAACCCCTGTGCACGGGGCCGAGGTGCCAGGCCGGGCCGGAAAGTTTGGGCGGCCCGACCCCGTCGTTGGCTCCTGGCTGAGGGGAGGGGAGGCGGGGAGGGCAGCGACACCCCGAGCCCCGGGGGAGGTGGGATTGTGGTCCCGCCGCTGGCTTCGCGGCCGAGCACAGGGACCGACCCGATTGAACTGGAGCGGGGAAAAAAAACCAAAACCCGGGGTACGTGAAGCCGCCAGGTGAAGCTGTGCTCGCTCCCTGCGCCCCTCCCGCCCCAGCCCTCTGCCGGTTCGTGGTTCAGCCCGAGGGGCGCCCGGTTTAGCCCCGGCTTTCCTGAAAATAAATAAATAAATAAAGGCTCCCGGAGTCACCGAGGCTCTGGGGGAAAAGCAGCGGAGAACAAAGTCGTTGCCTCGCAAGAAATACTCTTTTGACCTTTTTCAGACTTTAGTGTATCCTTGGGGTTTTACCTCTTTGTAATCGGTGCCTTTCAGCTTAGTGCCCGTGCTGTTTCCTGTGTGTGATTTTGTTTGAGAAATAGCATTCCCTCATAGCTTTGTGTCTTGTCTTTCAGGGAGGGAGTTGCTTTCCGGTAATAGTAAGGGAACGTGATACTGGATGGAAATGCATCAGCAGCATCCTCGTTAGTTAGAGCCTGACTCTTTCTGCTTAATGTTGTTTTCTTTGTCATCAGGTCTGCTAAAAAATGACAGAATATAAACTTGTTGTCGTTGGAGCTGGTGGTGTAGGCAAGAGCGCCTTGACAATACAGCTAATTCAGAATCACTTTGTGGATGAATATGACCCAACAATAGAGGTAAACAATTTCATCTTACACTTTTTGTGAAGAGGGATTATCAGTAATAATGGTAGTTGTTTATTTTTGGGCAGTTACCACAAAAACCATAGAATGAGGCTCTATATTGAAAAGGGCTCAAAGATAATGGTCAGCACTGGACCAACATGGTGTTAATTGCCATGTTTTGTTGGACACTTTGGATGTCTGTTTTTATGATCTTGGTAACAAAGTATTTGCCAGACTTCATTGAAAATGCTTGGCAAAACTCTTCATGGCTTTGCGTGCAACCTCTTAAATCTGACTTTTCTTTTTGCTATCAAGGAGGAAAATCTGTAGTTCTGAAACGTGTGTGTCAAGCTTTCTCAGCTCCTGTCATTAGGATCTGTTTCACACGCCGAGAAACATGGTGTGGAATCTTACTGTGAATGGGCAAAAACTTGGAGCCTGATTTTTATTTTTTTTGTTAAACAGACTTATGTGTGTTTCTGTATCTAGAAAAATGTTACAAGGTAGCTGCTGTAGTGGAAACTTTGAAATATGTCACAGGTCCTCAAACTCTGAAATTGTTTAACTTTTTAAAAATTGCATTATTTTATATGTTTTTAATGAGCAAGCAAGCCCTGCCTTTTTAAATATAGGAAAAATACTAGTGTTGTCTGAAATCTCCTGTGGATCATTGGATTTAATAACCTGAGACCATATAAAAGGAGGAATGACACTATCATTTACCCAAGGTTTTTATGTTCCCAGCACTGAAGCTCCGTAGCTTATGACTTCATTTATATGTTTATACAATGAGGCATTTCCAAGCTCACTGAAAGGAATTACAAGGGTTTAAGCCTAGGCTTAAAGTGGTGACTCGGAAAATGGCTACGCAGTTGTTTTCAGGTAGACCTAAGCGAAAGGAGCTGATGCCCTGAGATAGAAGGAAGCTGTCTGTCTTTGGCGAAGTACAGGCCTGGATTAATATGCCCCAAAGAGAGATGTGTTGGCTTGCATTTGAGTTTACATTAATGTGCCCGTGGTGTCACCTTGTCTCTCTGTTGCGTGCCCAAGTAGCCTCATGTATGCTTAGAGACGGTTTTGTGGATAGACCTATGGGAAAAGGAAGAGTATTTGACTTGCACTGGAAGAGCAGGTCTTTAGAAGATTATTAAGATGTGAAAGTTTAAAATGATAACCACCCAAAACACACTTAAAAACAGAAAACACACAAAACTTGTTGAGAGGAATGTGCAAAAGGGGATTTTACTTTTTCCTGCAAAAGGAACTTTGGGGGTTGTTGGTCTTCATTACATTGTCAATGTTTACTTGTTTGTAATTCCCTGGGTTTCTCTTAGGTTAGAGGTGTGCTTACACATTACAAAAAGTACTATGGAGCTTCTATGATAGAAGCTGTCCTATAAAGCCAGAACTGTGTAAACAATTTAGGAACACAGATGCTTAAATGCTAGTATTCCTAAATCACCTGAGGCATTTTGCTAATCAACAAGCTGAGTATTTTGCGGAATACTAAATATGTTTTAATGTAAAACAATAAAATGAAAATAGAGAGCCTTATAGAAAGAACCTAAAATCCTAGAACTGTGGCCTTTGTTCAGTAGCGTGGAGGATGACTGTAACACTGTGGTGTGGTCCAGAATCAATATGTTGTTTTGAAAGAAGGACATATTGGTTCCTGACTTTACCCTAATGGGTTTTCTCAGCATCAACAACTTGTTGCGTGCAACAGCATCAATCTTCTGCAACTCTTTTCTGAGCGCTAGTTACCATTTTTGTGTTGTAAATTTTGAGACCTTGAGGATGGAGACTGTATCTTCCTACTGTGTGGTAAATCACCTTGTGTGCTCTTGGTGCTGTAGAGTAATCTTGGAGGTAAGCTTGTAAGGAAGAAATAATGTGGCTTTAATGGGAGTGGTCTGTGATTTGGGGTGGCAAACAGGTTCCAGAGAATGGTCTTATAACTAACTGGGTTTAAATGCTTCAATCCTTGCCTGGGCAGATTCCCGTTCAGTTGAGAGGGGTTGTTTGATTGTGCTTCCTGTACAGATGCAATTTTACTGGTAGGTGTATTGAAGAACAATAGCTGTTGAGTGTTTTTCATGCAGTATGAGGAAATAAGGATAAAGTTGTTTTGACTGGTAAATAATAACAGTTAAGGCAGTTCAGTAGTGTTACTGGTGTTGTTTCTCACTTACTGCTGTTTCTTTCATGCTATAAGGCTGTTGCCAAAACACTTAATTTTTCCTTACAGGTAAATATTCAAGTTAAATATTTTAGAGTAGATGGAGGAAAAAACTTTGGTGTTTGTTAGCTGTATTGGATTCCATAACTACACAGTGAATGAATAACTTTAAAATCTTTCTTGCAATTAACAAAATGAAACTGAACACTTCTAAAATCCTCATGTTGTGAAGACACGATGCAGCTGAAGAAAGGAAAAAATATACTAGTTGCTTGATCACAGGTGCGTTTACAATGTTAATGCTGTTGCTGTCTTCAGTGGAATAGACTTAATGATTCAACAAATAACTTGCTTGGAAAATGTCAAATTTCATGGCCTACTTGAGTATTTTATTTACTTACATTTGAGCGTAGCAGATGATGGGGGGGAGGGCGCAGGAGGGAATTAATCTGAGTACATGTTTGGGTGGCTACTGTTATTCAAATATACATGCTTTATATGTGTTTCACAACTTCATATCTTATTTGAAGTAGGTGTTCAAGCAGAGATTTATAGGCAAGCAATTTTAAGCGGTGGGTTTTTTTTTAACTGTATGTACACCAAGTCTTGTAAATTCTGTTTTAATACATTGAACAGTTGGACTAGCGCCCTCTACTGGTAGAGAGTTATTAAATCTTTATTTGTGATACCTTGTGTGATAACAAAATTTTAATGTATTTTACTTTAATTTTTAAAAAAAAAACTTCAGCATGTTTTAGTGCTAAGTATATGTCACATTTTAAATGTCCTAGAAAAAGAGCAGCCTTCCTAGTTGCCCGTCGGAGGCTTTTCAATTGGATTAGCAAAATCCCTTGACCGATTTAGGAGTACTGACATTCAAGTCTGTTTTCTTAAATGACCTATGCACCTGTGAAAATTCCACCAGTATTTAGTAATAGTTTAGTCTTAGTAGCTGTGATATTTTAATATTAAATCACTGTGTATTTTTACAAAATAATTGTTACTGGCTTAGATGGGATTTATTAGGCAGTAGGTTTTTTCTTTTTTAGATAAATTATGTATGTAGTGTATAGCTGAGATTGGCAATCACATTTTCTTATCAGTGCTTGTGAACAGATGGAATTATTCCTTTTGCATAATTCATGTTGATTTTTATGGTTTGTGAAAGGCCAATAAAACCAGGCTAAGTGATTAATGAAATGAAAACTTCTTGATATAGATATGCTGAGTCTGTATACTGGAGAAAAATTGCAAACTCATATCTGGAGTCAGGTAATACTTTGAAGGTAATACTTTGAAGTTAAATTCTAGTTTACATTTTGTTTTTACTTAATAGGCTTATACTGAATATTTCTTCATTGCATTTATTACCGAGGGTCTTCCAATGTGCAGGAAAGTTACTGGATTTTTTTATAAATTAGAAAAGTTGGGTTTTTTTGGTTGTTGAAGGGGATTGTGGCCATTTGGGTTATGCAGTTGCATTTTGAAGCAGAAGTGTTACAAGTACTATAGTGGCTAAACTGTTTTTTTGGTATAGCCTACATTCTGTTTTGCAGGACTTGATAATTTTTACAGTATGGTAACACCCAAATAAACAACTTTGATCTTGGGTGTGTTTACATTGGTGTATTCGTGATAGTGATGGGGGTCCCAATGGCCTGACCTTATAATGTGGTGTCTCAGTTTTTTTTCCTACAGTTACAAATGTGATTTCAAGTTTGATAATTTGCGGGGGGTGGGGAGAAAAAGGGGCATAAAGTTTTTCTTCCAAGCTGCTGAAATAATAAAATCATAAGCTTGAATTTTCTCTCTCATGTCTGTCTTTTACTTCCTCCTGAAATCCTCTTTCCTAGTTAGTGACAAAATTTTCTCTACAGAAGTGGGCAAAACAAATATAATCTCAAAATGTTCCTTCTCTGTGTACCTGTGCTGTGGTTTATGCTGGTGTATATTTGTTACTACTGCTAAAATGATATGCCAGCAGTTCTTGAAAGTGATTTTCTTTAACAATTTGCTTAGAGCTCAGTTGTGGGAAATTTCTTTTCCTTTGAAGTGTTAAGATGTAAAGAAATAATACAGGCCTTTCAAGAACTGTTTTTCATATTTTTAAACTAGCATTCAAATTGCAAGAAGAGAAAATGAAAGCTTTGTAAATATGTCTAGTATAATGCTAGAAGTTCTACTAGTACTTATGTTAAGATATCATAGGACATGGGGATCTGCTATTGAATTTAAGTAAATTAAAATAAGAATAGTTTATTTGTCCTTTGTGCTAGGGTTTTGCTTTCTTGTTTGTTTTTCCTTTAAGCAATGAAATAGAATATTAACATTATTTTAAAACGTATTGGAACTTGTGTATTTGTTTTGGCTGTATCGATATTTGAACATGGCATATATATTTCTAAAGTAAGTTACCTACTTCTTACTTGTATGCTGAGTTTTCACTTCTGTGAAATACATATTTCCAAAATCATGTTGGAAGTAAATTTTTATCACTAAGGTAAACAGCCAATATTGTTTTACCTGCTACTGTTAAATGTCATCCAGGCTCAAGATAAATGTGAGATTACGGAGTTTGTTTATAAGATAATGATTCTATACCATTATCTCCTGCTTGTTTTTTAGCATGAGCAACACGAAAGAAGAGAACTTTTTGTAAAAATGCAAATAGATACAAAATGCACAGGAATAGGTGTACTATGCCTTAACATGGGTACAAAGGAAGGAAGGTCATTTTGAATTCATCTTGAAGCTGGCTAGAATTGCAATTTTAATTCTTTAATTCCCTTCCCAGGAGCTTAGGTCCACTTCTTTTATAGTGTTAAAAAGAACAATAGCAATATTGTGTTAATCTCTAGTGAAAGGATCTGAAAGGTAATACCAAGATTTTGTGTTATAACTTTTATTTGTTGCAAGTACTGTTTACTGAGAGTAATTCATGGCACTGCTCAAGGACTTATTTTTAAAGCTTGTTGACACTATTTTATTTTGGATATGTAGTTGCCTGTAGAAAATAATTGATTGCTAAAGTAATACTTATGTTCTTACTGCTAAAACTATGTATTCATAGAAGCTTAGCACCAAAAAGAGCTGAAAATAGACATTAATATCTAGTTGGTTGGGACTTTGTACAGATTTTAGTCATTTGAAAACTTTGAATTGATAGCACTGACATAATCTGTTCCAACATCTCTGTGAACCCATGAGGGCTCTTATATGACTCTGTTGGTCTGTGTTGGCTAAAAAGCTTGAACTTCAAATATATCAACTCAACTTTGATAACTTAATAACAGATATTGTTATATTTGTGCCTGCTTAGGCATACAAAACAAATATCCAGTCTCAAGCGTGTCTTTTCAGTGCTCTTTCTGCTTCTGGATTACTGTATGCATGTAAGCATGTAAATACGGGACACTGTTTTCCTGCTGTCACTTGCCCATAGATGAAGTTGGATTTTCACTCTCAAGTGTCCTGCTCGATTATTAGTAAACAACTTTAATATCTTCTGAGTTACAGGTGTTTTGAATCTTACTTGTTTGTGTTTAACCAAGGTTTTTTGTTTTTTTCTTTTCTTAGGATTCCTACAGGAAGCAAGTAGTAATTGATGGAGAAACATGTCTCTTGGATATTCTTGATACAGCAGGTCAAGAAGAATACAGTGCAATGAGGGACCAATATATGAGAACAGGAGAAGGCTTCCTGTGTGTATTTGCTATAAACAATACAAAGTCTTTTGAGGATATTCACCATTATAGGTGTGTATGTATAGAGAGAATTGACTACACTCTTCTATTTAGGTGGATAAGTTCCTTGCTTTTACACTAGATAATAGAATGTTCTCTTCTGAAATAGCATCTAAGGGGAAACTTGCAAAGTAGCAATACTGCAACTTATTTGTGCGTTTGTATGTCTGTAGTTTTGGGTAACCTGAAAATCTGTTGCTTTGTTTGCAAGTTAGGCAGGCAAAATATCTCAAAGCTCTTCTTTTATAAACTAACGTGACTTAGTACTTCTGTCTGTTCATAGTGAAGGCTTACCTAAAGGCAAACTCTGCCCATTCCATAAATAAAATGGTGTATTAAGATGGAAAAACTTAGGCAATTGAAATTCCACAGACAAGAACATCAATCGTGTCAATCATTAGTTTTTGTTCTTGGGGTGGAGGGGAAATACCTGTGGGATGTTACTAGAAGACTGAGATGTATGAGCCCTGATGCCATAGGAGAGGAGATGCACGTAAAATCTGAGCTCCAGGATGACTGCTAAAAACCAACTTGTTATTATTTTTTTCATGTTCTTTTTTTTTTTAATAATTAAAGTTTTTAACTCATGCTGTCTTTGTCACTACACCTAAGATAGAAATAGAAGCTAGCTTTGGTGATTACTGTACCAGATAATCTATAGTTTAGCAGCTTACTATTATACTGAATTCTCCATAGGTATTCTATTAGAAGGCAATGCAAATCCCACCAAAGTTCACTGAGTTTAGCAGCATTAGTTTAAGATCAATCCCAAACTCATAATGTTAAGCTATTCATAGTTAGGCACTTATAATGCTGTTGCTGGAAGAGTGTTTTGCTATCAGTGTGCTGCACAAACCCAACACCTGCTCAAAGCTGAAAATGCACTCTTTTGTTATGAACAGAAGTTCTAGTTCTTCATTTAAGGTGGGATACCACGACAGTTGAAGATAATCAAAGTCACAAAGTATAAATGCCCTAATCGCATAGTTTCATGTCCTCCTGTATCCCAGCAAATTGGGTAGATGCCTACAGAAATAGCTTACTGTTGGTCTGTCTGCCTGGAGCAGCTGCAGGATGAGGGGAGGGCTGATGAAAACGAAGAGGGGCAGAATTGGTGCACGCTAACCCAGGGAGAGATCAATATTGAGAATGTGGGTGCTTTCTTTCAAGACTGTTTCTTTTTTACATTTAAATTGAGCTAGCCAGCATTTGTATAAATACCATTATATATTAAATGTTGTAATTGTTCTTATTGGTACTGGTGACTTATTTAATAATAATTAAAAAAAAGGCACAGCAGGGATGACTAATTAAAAAAGCCTTAACTCATTCTCTCAAAAAAACTGTAAACTTCTCTTCATTATCTAACCAGATTATTTCAAATGGGTTGTAGAGGCAGAAGGGACATAGTCAAGATAGATGGTGATGTAAGTGTGGGGGGAAAAAGGAGCATAGAGGTTTTTATGTGGAATTTTTCTTATTTAAAGAGGGAGTTGCAGAAATGCGTAAAAAGGCTACCTCAGATTACTAAAAGAAATGTGAGTTGAGTGCTGAAGGTTTCTAACTAAATAACTGAAAACAATGGCTGTATTAATTAAGGAATATACTGCTGGATTATTTGGTAAGGTGAAAGTAATGAAATTAATGGTTTTAATTTGAGATTCTTGACAAGTACATCTAGCTAGTATTTCAAGATGCTTTCTAACTAGTGTTTGAAAGGTCACCCTTACCAAATTGCTGTTGAGAGCACCAGAACAGTGCTCTTCAAAGTTTAAAAACCCCTGTCTAAATGCAGAGTTTGTAATGCTGTTTTTAATTGCAAAACAAAACCAAAAAACCTAAACCACCCAAACCAGCATCAAGACAACAAGCAGAGCGCCTTTGACAGTGTTTTATCTTATCAAATGAATTGAGTTTTGGGAGTGCTGATTACGAGAGAGACATAGGAAGATTTATACCAGAGCTTTTTCAGCTTGTTCTGGCATTAACTGTTAAAAACTCAACCTTCCCCCCCCCCTGGCCCCCGGAAAAAAACCCAAACCAAAAAACAAGCAAACAAACAAACAAAAAAGCGTAATGACATCAAAATCCATGTCTGCAGTTTGCAAAAGATGAACGTTTTTTCCACAAAATTATAAACGTGTTGGTACAGGATTGGCCAACTTATTTTTTTGATGGGTTCTAATGGTGTATATGCAGTAAATTGACATAAAGAATAATGCTGGAATCTGTGACTTTAACTTTGTTTCATAATTAATATGGTACATTTTAAGACTGTTAATACCTGTTAAATATTATTTTGGTTTTTTTTTTTTTTTTAGGGAACAAATAAAGAGAGTTAAAGACTCTGAAGATGTTCCAATGGTGCTAGTAGGAAACAAATGTGATTTGCCTTCCAGAACAGTAGATACAAAACAAGCTCAGGATTTAGCAAGAAGTTATGGAATTCCTTTCATTGAAACATCAGCAAAGACAAGACAGGTAAAGCTCAAAACTTAGCAGACACAAATACCGAACTCTCACTTGAATTACCACAGCATTAGTTATTGTAGGTGTTGACAATTGCTTGGTTGGATACCAATATTATCAGTTTCTCTGGAGTAGAAATTCTTGTGGTGTCTCTTCTTTCTGTCAACTCACTGACAACTGGTAATTGTTTATTAATGAGTGATTTGTTTTAGTTGCGCAAACTCAAAGAATGAGACCTGGCCTGTTATTACTGTCCACTGTCAGATGTTTGCCAGCATTCCTAACGTTGTGATAGGTTTTAATAGAATAAAAAGCACTTCTACGTAAAGGAGAAAAGCTTTTTTATTGAGGAAGAGGATTAAGCAGACAACAGTTAATTAGTTTACTCTGTTTTAAGTCTTTTCATTAATTACAAAAGGAATCTTTCTTTGAGGCATTGATTCAGTCTTAGTGGGATGTGCTAGTGGGATATACCTTTTTATAGCTGAGCACTTGACCTTCAGTCTTATTCTTTTTTAATTACTGAATTAATTGCTTGTGTTATCTGACACTAAGACTTCAGAGCTCACTGTTGGTTTGTTGTACCCCACTGGTATAGGTGAAAGAAGCAGCCATTAGGATCCTTCCAGTGGTTCTCTTTGGGTTTGCTAGGACAAAGGTGCACATAGTGATGCATCTGTGTATTCGGAAGACAGGCTATACAGATAGAGATGAAACTGGTTCTGTGCTTCTGGAAGAAAGCATTCCTATTAAAAAAATGCCTATTTGTGGTATTTCTTTTAAGAGTAAAGACTTACTATTAGTACAAATTAGATCAGGCCTGAATGGCTGAATAACTCACACTCTCTGCATAAACAGGAGTGTTACAAACAAGTTACGAATCAGGATTTAGGTGTAGTAGAAGGAGGGATAAAAGCAGAATACTGCAATTTGAGTAACTGCTTGGTGTAACTGCTAACTAGATTCAGTTGCATCACTTGGCAGAATTTCTTTACAGACAGTACATAAGTTATTTTGGGGTATAACAAATGAATATTTTATTAGTGCAAATTTGCTACACCCACCCAAGTTTCTGTGAAGTTGAAACCTGGACTAATTAGTAAAACTTCACAGAGAAATCAAAGGAATGGTAACTTTTGGCAATAGAGAAAGTCTGTTATGTAGGGTGAAAAAAACAGAACTATACAACTTTAATGGCTGATAATAAATTAGGCCACAAGAGTGTGCTGAAGAACGTGGCGTGTAAGTGTACTGAATAATTACAATGTTTTTGTTTAGAAGGTTCTGTATTAGTGCCTGATATTGGGATGTTAGGATAAAAAAGGAAGAACTCTGAAATTATGTTTGAGGTTTGAAATAATAGAAGTTCTGTACTAACTTCTGGATTTTACTTTGTTCAGCCTGTTTAACAGAGCATAGGGCTTGCAAAAGGAGTATTTCCTTAACATAGCCACTCTCAATAAAACTATGTTGATACAGTGGTCTATTTTCAAAGACTAATTCTCCCCACCTTATTCACAGTTTACTCCTACAAGCAGCCCTGATGACTAGCCAATACAAAATTGTATGCTCAAAAACTATCAATCCCGTTTGATTCTGTAATATTTGTTTACACAAAGTAGTATCTGCTTTATTATCTTTCATACTTTTAAAAGGTCTGCCGGAGGTTTGTACTTGTTACAGAGGACAATAGGTCAGTCATATATGAATTGTCATTCTACAATTTGACTGCTTTTATCTGTAACTTTATATTTCTGGAGGTGCCAACTGAAACGTTATAGAAGGGATCTGACTGTTGGCTTTTGTTTTTCAAAGCTGATCATTACACACACTACAGATAAGGAGTCCCTAAAGGTGGCTCATGGATTTTAAACTAAAGATGCCCAATAGACTGAAATGTTGGCTTCTAAAAGTTGGAACCACTAGGTATGGCAGTGCCTACTCTCTAGCAGTGCTGTTCATAACATGTTGTATTATTAAACCGCTTCATAAGATGCTGTGTCAGTAAAATATTTTTGAGAAGACAAAAGGGAATTGGAAGAAGAACCTGATCTTTAAGTGCAGCAAGATCTTCTAAAATATTCATGTATGTGTTTGTTTCAAACTGTTTTGTGAACTATGTGGCCCATGGACTATATTTTTATTGGGCGCAGTTCAGTCCTTGGCTTAAAATAAAATAAATCCAGTCCCTTCTGGTTGCATGCAGAACTGTCCAGTATGTACAGATGTAGCTAGTGCTCTGGTAGCTTTGGAATATGTCGAAAGTCTGACCTGAATATTTAGAAGTATGAACCTTCTTTTCCTTTCCTCAACGTATCTCCCACCGCACTGAAATGTCAGCATTAATGCCCTATTGATGAAGCGGCCTTCACTTGTACTCTTGCTTCAGCCCTTCCCCGTGCCTCACCTCTGCTGGAGCAGAGAGAATGAGAAAGGTTTCTGGGGAAGGAGGTGGGGTGATGGAAATGGAAAGGAGTTGTCCATGTCATCTGTTATGATTGTCAAGACACTTGTTTAAAATTTTGGCACTGTATACTCATGTAGAATGATACGTCAGCTCTAATTAAGTCAGTTTTTCAAAAGATTTTTCAAAAATTTATAGACAAGGTCAAAAATAGGAAAGAGAAAAACACTGAAGTACAGAAATAACTTGTTCTAAAAGTTAGTGTGTGTTTGGTTTTATTTGGTTCTGACTGGCAATGAAGATACACATTTAACTTACTGCAAAAAGATCATGTTTTAACTGAAATCCTTGTGTGACTTTTCACACAAATCATTGACTTCATCAGTGAAACGTTTGCTTAGTGAACCATACAACTTGAGTATAAGGCTATAGATTGCTATTTTTCTTTTTTAAATTGGACCACTGACTGAAATTAATGTAATGTAATTTATAAAAAATAGTGATTAGTATAATTTCATTTATGAAAAATAGTGGCAGTTGAAATACATTTCGAAATGTGAACACGTCAATACTGGTGGTTTTGTAAGGCATGTTGCATCACTTAACCTTTCCCAATCCTTATGCAGAAGGGTATGAATTTCTTAGGGTTTTGATAGCTGTTTTTGCTTTTCTGTTTGACATAAGCTTTAAATTCAAATTCTTCCCTGTCCTCATGAGCATATATCTCCCTATATTATCAATAGTTTCAATGAGAGATCACAGGCAAGCTTGATTTATCCCCACCAAAGCTGCACCGTGTTCTTTACTGGGCTTCCATTTGCCTGTGAGTTACGCAAGGAAAAGCTGCAAGGCTGCACCCCAAATGATTGCAGGATTTTGTTTTTCTTGGTACGTTTCAACTGTCTCGCTAGTACTGAATTCAAAGGAAAAGCAGATATATGGGGGCATTAATTGTAAGCATAGTAAAGGATTCCCCAAATCATTTGGCTCCATTGTTGAGAACATAGGCTTAAACGCACTTTTGAAGTGGTTAATGAGGGAGTTGACAATGCTGTTGAAAAAGTGTTACAGTTATTTCAGCTGTCTGGTGTACAATAGGTTATGTCCCAGACTTCTAACCGAAGTAAGCGGAGAACCTGTGCCTGGTCTGATGAAGTTATCAGTGCACTATTTACAGAACTTCATTCCTACATCTCAGTTAAGATTTATGAATAACTGATGATTTAGGTGGTTCAAGTAAACTAATTTTTTTTTTTTTAGGGATTTGTCATCTCTGTTTAATGATATTGCATGTGTTTGACTCCAAGCCATTTTTAGTGTAGCTCATGTGTATGGGTGCCATTTTAAAACTTTGTCAGACTTCACAATGTGGGTGGAATTTTTTCATGTAACTTTTCAAAAAAAGTTCAGTCCTTCCCAAGAGCAAGGCCCCAATTAAAAAAAAAAAAAACCAAACTTTTGACAATGTTGAAAACAACTTCTGGCATACAGCTTGTGTGCTGAATGAGTCCATTATACTGAGGAAACAGGTTTGTTCTTTACCTAATGGAAAGCTAAGTACATGCAGCAAAAAAGGGACACATGTACACAATGGATGAAATTCAGGTAGGACAGACAGCTGTAACTCTGGTACTTCTTAACGTAGGAGTGATTAACTTAGTAACTTTAAACATGATTTTGTGTGATAATATGAATTTACTGATGTATGTCTGGTATTTAACCATCGTAAGAAGATCTGCTTCACACACACACCCCTCCCCAAACAAGTCAACCCACTGCATGTGGTTGAGTTGTAGTAACTGTTTCCAAAGAGTTCTTTGAAGTAGGTCTGGTTTAGAGACGGCAAAAAAAAGAGTCTTAAGCTCAGTGTATTTTCCCGTATTGGCTAAGAGGACGTCACCATTACAAAGTCTTATGTTGGGGGAGTACCTTTATGCAAGGGAGTAGTAGTCTTTTTGCTTGTGTCCTCATGAAGAATTCTGATTTTATTTGCCTACCAGTTGGTTTTAGGAGACCAACTCTCATAAAGTGTGTAAAGGTGGACACAGAACACTGCTGATATGTCAAGGCTAATTTTCATTAGTTTCCTTTAAGTGCTATTTACAGAAGCAGAACATGTGAAAATTCCCACTTCTACTTAGGTTTGTATTTGAAATACTATTTCTTTGTACATAGTCATTTTAAATTGAATGTCTGACTGTCTCCTAGGAATCAAAATCATCTTGAAAACATTGCCTCAAGGTCATGGGTTTTTGGGCTGTTAAAGTAAAGAGCAGTTCAGATTTTGAAGTTCTTAATATTGCGCCAAAGGATATTTTTCCCTTCCAGTTCTGACAGCTAACAGAACTGGTTAATCATATTTTTAGATCTACGGTCCATGCTCATTTAAGAAAAAACATACTGAAGAATCTTAAAAGAAAGTAGTATTAAAATGACTTATTGATTTTATAAGACTGGCACCTGGCTCTTTAAAATGTCACCTTGTGCTAATTAAATTAGCAAAATCTCTACAGATTTTTCTTTCAGAATAATTTCTTCCAACAGGATTCATCAAATTATTCTTGGTGGTGGCAGTAGTAGCAATTTCTTTTCTCACTCTGTCTGTGTCTCTCCCCCTCTCTGCATTGCTAAACCAAATTACATCTCATATTGGTGATGGGAAAGTTGGCAATAAACGTCTGAAGAATTGTTATCTAATTATTTATGTGAAAGCTCCATAATCAAATTACATATTTTGACTGCAAAACGGTAGATCTGCAAAAAAAAATCCTGATTCTTGTACAGCCTGTGCTTTGGCACGTAGCAGCTGATCAGTGTTTACTGTTTCCTCTTCAGGAATAAACTTCCATTTCTTCCAGGGAAACACGAAAGTATGAGCTTTACTTGGGTTTTGCTGGATTTTAATGGCTTTCTTTACATTTTGCAAACTCTTAGACCTGGAATGTAGGACTTGTCACCTCATCAATACTTCGCTACATCCTAACAAGGCACATTACATATAATGGAGAAATGCAATCCAAGAAATAGACTTAATTTATTTAATCATTAAATTCAAGGGGCTGTAATTCAGAAGAACCCTTAGATAAACAGCAGTATGTTAAGAATGAGTTTTCTGTGTGATAACCTATGGCACAGTTAATGCAAAATGACCCAATAACTATGGCAGTAAACGTTAGCTATTTTTGTTACCAGATGCATAATATGAAGATGGGTTGGAGAGATAATTTATGGAAAGCCAAATAAAAGCCCACATTGTGCATTTGGGTTGTAATAAAGTTTTGGGACTTATATGTTTATACTGTTTTCTGTGATCATCAGTTTGCTCTGGTTTTATTTTCCAATAATGATTTTGTATTAAATTAACAGCCCTGTTGATCTGACTGAAGAGACGGGCAATGAGATTGACAGTAAGGCAGAGGAGAGCTTTGCTCTTGCTTTTAAAAGCTGCAGCTAAAGATTTTTGCATCTTATTCCAACAAGAATATCCTCACAGAATTATCTAAATTTTTAAGTTATGCATGGATATACTTAAAGTAACAGATATGCTAACTTAAAGCTCATGCTGTACCTCTTTATCTTATATTTGCTTAAAGGTATCTTGAGTCCTCATACTTTTTTTTTTTAAATGCTTATGGTATTACCATATCCAAGCGACCTAAGCTGCAGAAAGGTAGGATGTGAGACCAGAGAAGTAAGACACGTAGCTCTGTTTCATCTCTGGAGTACTTAAAGAGCTCCCCTCAATCAGAGGAAAATGGGAGCAGCAGAAAACCTTGCAGGCTGTGTGCACTTAATTGTTTTTATGGGACCCTCAGAGTGGCCTGCATCTGGCCCAGAAAGAACAGATTATATGCTACTTGTTTGTTCATGTGATCCAAGCTCTTAAGTTGTTTTTTCTGCATGGAAGCGTAACTTCTATAATTAGAATAAGTAATTACTTCTGAAAGTTACTCTGAAATATAATGTACCCGTGGTGCTTCTTAAAAGCACTTTGCTGTGACTCAAATATCCCTGTTTCTATGTTTAATAGCATAGTGCATGCTCTGTAACTCTAAAATAATATTGCCCAAAATTTAGTATTCTTTGAAGATTTTATTTCTTTGTAACCTCTTAGGAAATTACCTGGTTAGACTTTGTTAGTTCGTTCCGTGGATTTTTGCAAAGAAATTACGCCACCTTATATAAAGAACAGAACATAAACGTGCTTACTTTTCTTTGTCTGCCCAAACAATACAGTTTCTCACTTTGACTAAGAAGAGAAAATAGGTGGTTAACTGTGGGTGTTTAGTTGGGAATCAATAAATTTTTTGAGTGTGTCTTGCTTACATTACAAAGCACTTATCAAGCAGCAAATGTGCAAGCCCAGCATTTCAAATACATGAATAAAGATCTATATACTGCTCTCAAGTAAAGCTCATAATTTCAGTGGTTTTGTTATGGTTCTGGGTTTTTTTTTCCCTGCCAATGGTGTCCCAATATGTCACAACTGTTAATTAAGACGTTTTTAAGGAGTTGTGTTTTACAATGCAGAGAGTGGAGGATGCTTTTTATACATTGGTGCGAGAGATTCGACAGTACAGAGTGAAAAAAATCAGCAAAGAAGAAAAGACTCCAGGGTGCGTGAAAATTAAAAAATGCCTTGTAATGTAACAGGGTAAGTTTTGTAATATAACAGGGTAAGTTTTACAAATCACTTGCAAATGAAAATGATTGTCAATGTCTTGCAAATCAGACATTTTATAGTTAATTGATGACATAATTTAAGATATAAAACCAATCAGATTTCAGTATAGCAGTCCTGAATAGTATTCCCAGCAAACACCCAAGTAACTATGGATTTACTTAGTTTCATGGGGGTTTTGTAAGTAGATTTACAAGAAGTCGTCTCTTCTACATATCAAGTTCTCTGCTTCTGAAATGAAGACCTAGTTTTGTGTGAGAAGAGGAAAAAGTTTTGTTACAGATATATTGCATATACTATTGAATATTAATTGGACCTTCGGGTTGATGAACTGAGGGGAGAGGATCGTATTTATAGCCCTTCTCACATGCAAGACAAGAGGCTCCTAATCTAGCAAAGCAGTACCTGGCTAGCAGCTGGCATGGTAGGCCCTTCCGTATGCCATGCCATCCCCTTGTGTTCGCCCAGCTTTAAAAGTTCACTCTTTTCATTTTCAGAAATACATTAGTTTTTGGTGGGGTTTTTTTGAGGGCCTTATAAAAAGGGGGTGGGGGAGAGGAGAAGCAACATAGAAGTTAAACTGGAGAGAATAAAAACCAACAAAACCATTCCTCTCAACTCTGTCCCACCCCCAACATCCCAACCAAATAATAGACAAATTGTCACCAAATCATGGGGGTGTTTTTGTATAGTCTTGCAAGAAAAAAAAAGAGGAAAGGGAAGAAGAAACTGCAGTATGGAAGAAGTGCTAGGTCTAAACCACTTCCAGTGCTTTTTGAATGAACTAGCTCAGAATAGCTCCTTGCGTATGTTACTATGCCATTAATTCTTTACCTCTTACTGCACCACTGCATAGAGTGGGTTGTTACTTCTCACATACTTGGCCAATAGGAGGATGACCAGGAATTTCCCATTGTGTAAAAGAGAAACTCTTGGCTTTTCAAGGTGGTGATTCAGACTTGAGAACATCTTGCAGAGACGTAGTGGAGTTTGACTTGTTTGACTCACAACAAGGATGCTCCCTTCAATAAGAGAAGGAGAGGGAGGAGAAATCTTGCTTCATAACATTTTTTTACTAGATCTGCTCAGGCTTATTATGTTCTCAGTTTTTAAACAATGAATGACTTCTCTAAAATAATATTTTAGATGTTTCTTTAAAGACACGCTGTATGATACTTACTGTTTGTACCCAAGATTAACTTTGCAGGAACTGGAAGCGTCAGTTAGGAAGGGTGGGGGAGTTGCATCCAAATGTCAGTAAAATTGACGCCATCAAAATACCTTGTTTTATTCTTTCCTAGTTATCAAAAAACAACTAACAGCAGCTTGGCAAGACTACTTTTGATGAGAGCAAGATGAATTAAATAGATTAGGCTTCCTTCATGTAGCCTTCTGAAAAACCAACTTTGCCATTTCTTGTTGTCTTACTAATGTAGCTGTACCTCAAAGCAGAGGATACTAGGACAGGACTCACTTCAGGACTAGCCCTGAATTCTGCCCACTTTTCCTCTGTGTGGATTTCCTTGCAAGAAGGAGAATGAGATAGTGGGAATTGTGGGTTTCCTTTTTGCTTTTTAAGTGGAACTGTCTTTTCAGATTTTAAGATTTATTTTTTTTTTCTTTGACACCTCAGTAAACATACACTTTCTTTCCACCAGCCTCCTACTTTCTCTCTGCCTATGTCCAAGAGAAGGATAGTTTGGGTTTGTTGTTGTTGTTTTTTGTTTTTTTTTTTTTTTTCCCCCAGATGAGGGAAATACTTTGTCAACAATTGATATTGTTGTTTGTGTATTTATTTTTTTTTTTTCCTCCCTTTTAGAAAAGATTTGGATGTAAGACTCTAGAATTTCCAAAGTGTCTGTGCAGGAGAGGAAACATCTGTCTTTAAACTCAAATGAATTCTATATAGTTTTGATAGTCATTTCAGAAATTTTGTGTTTAGGAGGTTAAGCTGGAGAAAGCATATTCCAAAAATTATTATAGTGCAGCTGTAGTTCAGTAGTGATTTTAGCAGAATAAGAAATCTGGCATTTAAAATAATCTGGCTTGTATTACTTTCAGTAAGATGATATACAGCAGACAGAAAGAATACGTAGTAGATAAGCTAAGGAGAGCAGCACCTAATGATGTGAGTCTTTCAGCTGGGAGTTGAGACTTCAAAATAGTTGTTATAATACAGTTTGAAATGATAGACAGTATTTATTTTCCTTTTTTTTTGGCCTGTGGATAATCAAATTGGATGGTTCAGAGTGTTTTGCTACCTCTTGGAAAATTCAGTTTGTCTGTCTTCTGCTTATGAAATGCCTTCTTAGTTATATTAATGTTGTACAAGGTAAGTGAGAACTTTGAGTACCCAGATTATTGACCGTTAACTGCTGATGCTTTCTAAGAGGTTCATTCCTTTGCCTGTTACACAGTAAAGCAGAAAGTACATAATACCTCTGCTCAGCTTATACTTTCCAACTAGCAAGAAGAAATTTTTAAAATGCAGTGTAGAATCCTGAAAAGATCTTTCTTAAAAGCATTAAAGTTTTTTTTTACATAAAAAGTACAGCATAAATTATATATCTACCATAAGGCAATTCAGATTGAGCTGGGTTAATATTAAAATATTTGAATTACTAAAGTTCATTAATTTCTAGAACCTTGATTAAAACTGTAATTTCATTATTCTTTTGCTCTAGTAGTACTGAGGTATACAAATGATTTCTCCTCATGACTCATACGTGTGTGTGCATGTATGTATTATATTTATAAAAGATATTAAAAAGACTTATAAAATTTAAAACTTTTTAAGGGTCTATTTGGGCCTTTAGGAATTCTCAGTTTCCTATGAATTTAGGGTTTCTTATTGCTAAGAGTCAGGTTAGTTGCCAAGTCCCATACATACTTGTAGCCATGTAACTGCATCTGTAGATTTCTATATGGTCACGGGACTGTGTGGTGCTCCAAAGAAAAGCTGTAGCCAGGAGCAGGCTGTTTCTGTGGAAACAGTTGAGATATTTTTTTTTTTTCCTGTTCAGTTGCCATTTTGTAGTTGCCCTTTGAGGAATCAGGTGCCAGGAGCAAGCTCTGTCAATGCACCTTTTTTGGGGCAGAGCGGTGTCATTTGGGGCATGCACAGTGAATTCTGAGTTTTTATTCCCGAGTCTGGATTTAAAGCACTCATTCAGTTCATCTTATGCTTTCCACAAAGCCTGCACACAATAACACCGTTGTTAGAGGGGGGAAAGTCAGCTGCATGCAGTCCCTTTTTACTGAAAGAAGTAACTAGAAAGGTTGATTGCCTTTGATCTTACAGTATGGATGATTTTAGGGACATTCTGTAAACATTAGTGTCCGCTACTTACGTTTAAAATTCAATCCACAGACTTAAAAGTAAAAGTTTTATCTTGTGTTCTCCAGTTCTAATTAATTAATATTCTAAACCTAGTTTTGTATGCCATCTTATATTCATTACAACATTACAAGACAAATTGTGGCAGGACCAAGCTACTAAATACTTTATTAATAATACCAAGCATTTCTAATTCTCAAAAGATTTTTGGAGGACACGACCTTTTCCAGAACCAAGGCTACTCTTCCACTAGGCAGGCTACATCAATTTTACATTGGATAATAATATTTTAAAATTTAGAGTAAATTATTTGCAAGTATATTACATGAACTTGCAAAAGCATGCAATCAGTATTGGGAGGTAGATTGCCAAAGACTTTGATCACCAGTTATCTGTAGATGTTTTATGAATTTGAATTTTAAGGTTTTAAAAAAATTTAGGTTACACTAGGAATGTTGCTCTATACATGAAGCTATTTAACACCTCACTGTTTTTTGGATTTTCCTTATTATCACCATTCGGTGTTTGAATGAAACACTAATGAATTTGGTGATTTTTTGGCTGCTTATGTTTTTTTTCAGAGTTCACTTTCAGGTTTTTTTACTGAAGTAGGCATACAGGAGTTAGCAGGGACATTTAAATTTTAATGGCAGCCTGAAGGCAAACTGTAGATGACAAGAGGTAGGAAGCTGCCTGGCAGTGGTGGGACTAAATTTCTAGGCCCAGTTCTATAGTGGTGCAGTTGGTGCTATGATACATTATTATACAACTATCTCTGAATTTAAAAGACTATAAGGAGTAAGGCAGTAAAGACTCAAGATAAAATTTTGTCTTAATGATTTTATAACTGTCAGTACTCAAGCTACTAAATGTAAAGGCTGACTGAGAACATGGGTACTTGATTGGCATTTGGAGCAACTTAGAAACTAGGCAATAAAGTGTTTCACATAGATGGGTTGTTACAAGGTATACCCTATAACATTGTACTTCATAATGGTTCACATCAGGCTTTTAGATTTGCTGGTCTTTTTTGACCAGAGTTGATTTTTGTCACCTGTGACTACCCCCCAGACAATTAAAAAAAAATACTTAATGTGAAGAAACACTAGCTTTTGTGTCTATAGCTTAACTGTTGGAGCTGTGGAGATTTTAAGTGACTGTACGTGATATAGCAGCATAGATAATGTGTTCCCTGTGTCTTTAAGTATATAATCTGAATAGAATGGTTTACCAATAATAATTTATTGTGAGAAGAGGGGATTGATTTGATTGATTTGCATATGTAAAGATTTATAAAACTGTCATGTGATTGCTGTATCAGTGTGCCTGAGAAATTATCTGAATATATAGAATAATCATAAGTATCTGGTATTAAATTCTTGCTTCAGATATTTGTATTTACTTTTTAAAGCTCCATATAGATTATTAAGGCCCAAACAAAACTAACTCATGCTTCAGAATTTTAATCTGCAGTCATAATATACATATAATCTAAATGTGTGGTACCTATACTTTTCTAGTTTGAGGTGGGACAACGTGCATTCTTTGAGATGGAGAAGAGGGCAGTTCACTAAATCACTTTCCTTACCACGTTAGTAATGGAACTGGACCTATGGGGTGTCTGTGCTCAACTCCCAAGCAGTATGTCACCTGCAGGCTGCTGTAAACCCACTTTGGGGAACAGCTGAGAAGGAGGGCAGGCAGGTGCTACCTCTTGCTGGTGTCAAACAGTTCATTTAGGTTGTTCTTTCGGTGCTCATGAGAATTCAGGGGAGGAACAGCCTGTAGCCAGGAGTAATTGTTCCAGCCATAGCAGCCTGTTCCCCAAAGCTGCTCTCTTACAGGGCGCTCTGCCCATGCACAATAATGCAGTCCAATGTGTTCGTTCCCCTTATATAGAGAGGAGACAACTATTATAGAGTCATAGAATTGTCTAGGTTGGAAGGGATGTTCAAGATCATCTAGTCCAACCATCAGCCTAACTCTGATTAAAAAAAACCCAATGAAACAACCCGTCACTAAACCATGTCACTAAGCACCATGTCAACCTGTCTTCTAAATAGCACCAGGGATGGTGCCTCAACCACTTCCCTGGGCAGCCCTTTCCAATGCTCGTTAATCCTTTCAGGGTAAAATTTTTTTCTGATATCCAATTGTAACCTCCCCTGGCACTACCTGAGGCCATTTCCTCTTGTCCTATTGCCTGTGACATGGAAGAAGAGACCAACCCCTGCCTCTCTACAACCTCCGTTCAGGTAATTGTAGAGAGCGATAAGGTCTCCCCTCAGCCTCCTTTTCTGTAGGCTGAACAACCCCAGCTCTCTCAGCCTCTCCTCATTAGACTTACTGTCCAGACCCCTCACCAGCGTTGTTGCCCTTCTCTGGACCCACTCCAGCACCTCAGTGGGGTTTTTTGTGGTAAGAGGCCCAAAACCATACACAGTACTCAAGGTGGGGCCTCACCACTGCCAAGTAAAGGAGGACCATTACTTCCTGACTCCTACTCACCACGCTGTTCATGGTACAGGCCAGGATGCTGTTGGCTTTCTTGGCCACCTGGGCATGCTGCTGGCTCATGGTCACAGTCGACCAACACCCCCAGGTCCTTTTCTGCCAGGCAGCTCTCCAGCCACTCTTCCCCAAGCTTGCAGCACTACATGGGTTTATTGTGACTAGAGTTCCCCTTCCATGTGAATATGTTTTTCCCAGCATGCTCCTTCCCAAGAAACAGAAATGCTCGAGGACCGCTGCCCTGGCAGTTCCTCCAACTCACAGTCTACTTGAGGGGCCATTTTTAATGCCTGAAAAAGGAGAAGACAGTGTAAACTCTCCTGGCAGGCAGCAAAACAGACTGCTCATTGAACATGCTTCACATGATCACGTCAGATGAAAAGAGGCTGTACCTAAGCAAGCATGTAAGTCTGTTAATGAGATTTTAATGTGTGCCTGTATGTATCTTTTTAGGGTGTTGATGATGCCTTCTATACATTAGTTCGAGAAATCAGAAAACACAAAGAGAAGATGAGCAAAGATGGTAAAAAGAAGAAAAAGAAGACAAAGACAAAGTGTATAATTATGTAAATACAGTTTATGCTTATTCTTAAGAAGTACTTAAGTAATTTTTGTACATTACACTAAATTATTAGCATTCGTTTTAGCATTACTTTACTTTCTGCTTCATGATCCTGTTAGCTTTACCTGAATGCTTGTTTTAAATGACAGTGGAAACTTCATTCCTCTTAAAGTGCCAGTATTCTTTGACTGTTGGTTCTTGAACTAGCAATGCCTGTGAAAACAAAACAAAACCAACAACAAAAAACACACACACAAAAACCTGAGAAGTGTCTTTGGACTCTTTGGTGCATGCACAGTTGCTAACTTCCTTTTTTTCTTACTGATTGTGAACTTCTGTTCTGTGTGCAAACCAAACAATGATGCGCTACACATTCTAACATCCCTTTTTAATTTTTTGGGTTTTAAATCTGGTTGGGGAAAAGGACTAGTTAGCAAAAGAGACTTTAATTTCAGCCTTTCTTTTATTTTAGACTGACTGCAATATAGAAAGACCAGAAGCCTTTGTAGTCTTCCTGTAGATTTTGCTTCTAGGCATCTAGTCTTGTAGCATTTCAGATCAATTTTAATGAATGTAAAGATAAAACTTTCACTAAAAAGATGTCACCGCAGTTTGTCAAGGTCACTCCTTAAATACTCTATTTTTTCTATTAAAAAAAAAAAGAAAAATTAAAAAAAAAGACAACAATGCACACCTGGCAATGGAAAAAGTAAAAGTTCTAATTAGATTGATTTGCTACTGTTAATGCATTGCTTTAAGACTTCCACAAGCTTTTTTTGTCTGAAGACCAAGGTGAAATCCTAGCTCTTCTGACGCCCAGTGGCAAATCTTCAAGTAACTTTGTTCAGTAGGTACAGGATTTCACCCTTTGTGTCTCTGGAAAATACTAGAAAGCCTTAACAGCTAAGATGATTCAAATCCTTAGGTTAATTAATACACGGATCCAGAATTTACCATAAGAATTAAATCAGAATGAATCCTAAATTATAAAGCGAAGTAAATTATAAAGCAAAGTAATTTTTTTTTTTTTTTCCCCCAAGAGTGGCGCTTAATATTTCCAGATGCCCATTTTGTGCAAAACAGTAGAGGAAATTTTAAATTGTAATAATGACAAATGAGTGATTGAGCGAGTTGAATTTAGCTGCTTTGTGCAAATAATGTGGAGATCCACTATGCCGTAAAAATGCACAAACCGTCAGCATAGAACATGGTTTCCAGAGTCAGTGTTGTTTGTGTGATGTTTGTGAAGTACTAGTTTTGTTGCTCAGATGAAATGGTTGGTGAGTGGCATTCCAGTGTCTAGACTGTCATGAAGCTAGACCAAGATTTTAATGTTGTCTTTCTCTGTGATTAAGTTGTCCTGTGATTTTTCTTTCCCCTCCCCCCCCTCCTTTTTTTTACAATTGGAATTAATGCAGAATTCTTGCAGAAGCTTTCATATTTATTTTTTTTTGGTACTGCAGCTGTCTAGTTATTCTGCACTAAAGCCAGTAATTCCAGTGTTGTCAGTTCCTATTGTCTCACTGTACAGGTTGCATTGTTTGATTGTTTCATTAGGGCCTGGGTTCCTGAAGGTACGTGTCTTCATAGTACCTAACTCAGCTGCAGAGTAAAATTTGAAAGTGGGACTCTGGTGTACCTGAAATAGTAAAACACAAGACATTGAAGTAGGATGGTTCAGGACACCGGAAAGTTTGGAATAGGGAATAGCAGCATTTGCTTAACCTAAGGTANGACCCCATCTCCCCCTGCCCTCCTTTCAGCTTTGGTGTGAAATATATTTTAGATTATGAAATACGCTGAAAACGCATTAATAGGAGAACCTAACATTATATTGTAAGGACCAATAAGGAATAAGAACAAATTCTTAATATTGCAAAACATTTTAGAGCTTCCAAGGTTAAAACATTTTGGAGACAGTTAATTATTTGCACATTATAGAGACTCTTGTTTATATATGAAGAACGTAGCAAAAGTGGGTAGTATACCTTGAGGAAATGGAAGTAATCCTGAGTCACACTGCATGTAAAATTTGGGCTGGTCTAAATATCTTCTGCTAATTTGACTAAAAACTGTTAGGACAAAAGTTAGCTGAAATGTTGTCATCATCAAATGTGGATTTATATAGCTCTAATATATAGCTATATATGTAAAAAAAAAAAAAGATTGGTTTGTTTATTTTCCAGTAAATGTGATCAGTAGCTACCAATCTAAATTAGTACAAAATCTGTTGAGATTAGCCCTTATTTACTTTATTTAAAAAAAAAAAATACACATCCTTGCCACTGTTGTGCAGTTTTGTCTTAGTATTTGTTGAGATCTGGTGAAGCATGTTGGATTGCAGCTTGCACAAGTCAATCTCCTAATTCTGTCTTTCCCTATTTGAGATGCTTTCAAAGAACACACCTGGATGCTATTTGTTCTGACAGCAACTACGAAGTGAACATGTGAATCACTTACCGCTTTAATACATTAAATTGCCGTGTGTCAGGGAGTAAGACCTTCTTACAGTAGCTTTATGTAACTCTGGTAAACAGCTTCATCATTGGTCTTCTCAAAATTAGAGCTTAATTCTTCTGACCAGGCTCCTTGCCCTAAAATTTTAGCTAAATTGAAAAAAGTTTCACTGNGGAAAAGTATTCTTTTTCTTCTGTAAAAAAAAAAAAAAAACCCAAACAGAACCTGCAGTGACTCTCACAGGTGGAAAGCTGCAAAGCTGCAAAGCTGGCAGCGGATGTTACTGCCCGGATTGCTGTGTGTTCTTTGGTTTCAGTGTGACCAAGAGAAANGGAAATGGAAGTAATCCTGAGTCACACTGCATGTAAAATTTGGGCTGGTCTAAATATCTTCTGCTAATTTGACTAAAAACTGTTAGGACAAAAGTTAGCTGAAATGTTGTCATCATCAAATGTGGATTTATATAGCTCTAATATATAGCTATATATGTAAAAAAAAAAAAAGATTGGTTTGTTTATTTTCCAGTAAATGTGATCAGTAGCTACCAATCTAATTAAATTAGTACAAAATCTGTTGAGATTAGCCCTTATTTACTTTATTTAAAAAAAAAAAATACACATCCTTGCCACTGTTGTGCAGTTTTGTCTTAGTATTTGTTGAGATCTGGTGAAGCATGTTGGATTGCAGCTTGCACAAGTCAATCTCCTAATTCTGTCTTTCCCTATTTGAGATGCTTTCAAAGAACACACCTGGATGCTATTTGTTCTGACAGCAACTACGAAGTGAACATGTGAATCACTTACCGCTTTAATACATTAAATTGCCGTGTGTCAGGGAGTAAGACCTTCTTACAGTAGCTTTATGTAACTCTGGTAAACAGCTTCATCATTGGTCTTCTCAAAATTAGAGCTTAATTCTTCTGACCAGGCTCCTTGCCCTAAAATTTTAGCTAAATTGAAAAAAGTTTCACTGTACAGATTTTTGTTACAGCAACAGGATCTCTGTAATGGGTAGATACTGACACACACTCTTTTGCTCTTGTCTGTACTATGAAGCAATACAATTATTACCTTCAAAGACCATCAGACTGTAGAGAAATCATTTTGTCTCAAGTTTACATAAAGCTACGTAGATGGTAAATCTTTCCTAACATTTCTTTATTCCACTGTCTCGTGTTTTCATGTTGAAAATACTTCTGCTTTTTCCTCTTGAGTGCCAACTTCTTACTAGAATGACTTCTTAATGTAATATGTTTACCTGGAATGTATTTTAACTATTTTTGTATAGTGTAAACTGAAACATGCACATTTTGTACATTGTGCTTTATCTGATGTGGAACATATGCAGTGTGATCCAGTTTTTTCCATCATTTGGTTGCGTGACCTAGGAATGTTGGTCATACCAGACATTAAGTTAAAAAAATTAAAAAAAAAAAAAAAAGACCACTGTTTGTTTTAAAATTTTTAATGTTTTTAGGAGTATGTGCTGTGAGGTGATCTGGAATTTGTCATTTTTTTTTTTTTTGTCAAATTGTACTGCTCCTATTTATTGTAATGTAATAAAAAATAGTTATTGTGAGTTGCTGCCCCAGTTTGCTTTTTCTGTCCCAAGAACTTCAGTGCCTCATCCCTGTAACGGAGTATCCCCTGAAGTGCACGTGTTTGGCAGTTACTCTGGGTTTATTTCTTGTGCTTCTCAGACCTTGCTTTCATTAGTCTTAAAAGCTGACTTGATGTGAATTAGTCTGGGAGTTTAAAATGCTCTGAATAGCTATCCTGTGCTCATTCCCAGGTGCACACTTGTTTTCTTCTATCAATCAAACGCCTTCCCTAAATTTACAGAAAAGATGAAGGACATTGTTTAGTATCGATTGTGTCCTCTGGGGGGGGAAAAAAGCACCAGACTGCTACTCTTACACAAACTTACGCTTTGGCCCTCCGTTACCGTGTCTTGACAATCTTTTACCAGTTAATGAAGGGTAGGTTAAATTTTGTACATTTTGTACAAATACAGAGGTCAGAATAGGTTTAACTGCAACCTGTTGTAGAGGAGTTAAGCTGATGTGGAAGGACTGTTTCTCACCTCGGTGAGAACCAAAGCACGTACGCTTCATCACAAGGCAGTGTACTGCCTAATTTGCCATCTTTTTATTTATTTATTTTAAAATTCTATTCTGGAATAGAATAGCAAGTCTGAACACCTGCTATGAGAACAGTTCTACTGCGGTGATTACTTACATTTTAAGATTATTTATGTTCTTTCTCCAGTGTCATTTAGTTCTTGGGGTGGGGGAAGAGTAGAAACACCAACCAACCCTACTATGTACCGAGTACAGGTCTGTGCTAGTTGAGCCAAGGTCCACTGAATTAGCCCCGGAGCAAACATCCATGGTCAAACTTCATGTACAGGGGAAAGGATTGAGTTCTGTATTTCTGCTAAAGCAGCTACACAACATCAGAAATCAGTAGCAGCAGGAATTGTCTTCAGGATCTAAGTGCTACAACTATTAACTGTTCAAATTCACCCCTTTCCCGACCCCATAGTCTTCTTTCTAATGCAGTAAGATGGCACCTCTGCCAGCCTGACCTTTGCATGTTAAACAGATGTAGTTAAAATCTCTTAAGAATGTACTTCTCAGAAATTGCTCATTTAACAGTGGAAATGAATCCTTGAGCGTGGAAGACTTTAAAAATTACATTAGTCTTCTATGTAACAAGCGTAGTGCTTTGAACTGGCATTTCAACACACAGCTCCTGCAGAAGAAGAGCTGTCTGCTCGACACGCACATCCAAGTTGAACAGAGCAGAATTATATCGCCGCTATTTCCTGCAAAACTGCTTCACACACAAAGCTTTAGTTCGAGGAAGTCAAAAGTAGTTGAGGAAAAACTTACCGCCCAGGTACTACAAACCCCAATTCCTACAAGCAAGTACTTCAGGGGAACCAAAGTCCTAATTTGTACTTTGACGGGGTGGAAGGATTTACGTCTCATTTCTTCTGAGGTTACAGCTCTTTTATTGTTTTATTTTTAAGTATATGTAGTGTTACATGCAAACTCATTAATACCAGTTATTTGTTGTCATCACTGTAGTAGCGCTGTTTCAGAGCTCTGTATTTCCTGAGAAAGTACAAAGCCTCCAACTCTTTTATAACAAATTCTCCTCGTGCAATTAGTTGCTTAATTTTTTCAGGATCTTTCACATCTTTATTTTTTAGAAAAGCTGCTTTCAAACGGCTTCTAAAGTAGTCTGCTCCTTTGGGATACTCCCTTCCAAGGTACAGCAGCTTAAAGGAAAAAAAAAAAAAGAATTTTTTTTATAGGTCGAGCGTGCAGTAAAAGGGCTTTGTCTGATTAAGGAAAGTGCTCGTGGCATTTAAGACACTTACATTTTTGTACAGATTCAACACTTCACCTCTTAGAGAATTGGCCATTTTCACATTTCAGTGAACTCTTTATTCTCGCCTGATTTATTTATTTATTACCTGAAGAATAATCAATTTGACATTAGCCTTCCACGGGCGGCAGTAAATCCCAGCCTCATCCACCACAGGTTTCCAACCAGACTCCTTTACCTCCCTGTCGCCCTGCTTGCTCTTGACTCGGCCAGTTTCTGGTTCTACTCTGTCTCTGCTGCTTTTTAATTTGTGTTTCTGCCTCATTTCTCTTTGGCACTACGAACTGACCAAGGCCAGTGCACACCGGCAAAGCGTAACGCAAAAGCAAAGCAATGCGTTAGCTAACGAGATACACCGAGTTTTATTTTTGTAAATAAAAACGGCTAGAGCCCGGCCCAGCTTCTTCAGCTGGCACCTGAAGGGAGACCCGGCCAGGCGCGCTTTGCCTCAGGAGGCCGGCGCTGTGGCCCTGCCCCGGATTCCCAGCGCTCGGTCACACAGAACCCCTCGTCCCCTGACCCGACCGTCCCGTTCCCCGCCGGTGCCCTCGGAGATAGAGGAGAAAGGGGAAGGTCAACTTCTCACCAGCTCCCGCCGCACCGTAATCCCCGATGGCGCCGCTTTACGGCAAAGCCGTAAAAGGAAGCACCGCCCTTCTCCCGGCCGTCCTGAGGGCGGGGCGGCGGGAGGAAGGATGCCATTGGCGGGGGGAGCACGTGGGCCGGTCGCCTAGGCAACGCGGCGGCGGCGGCGGAGGCGCCATGGTGAGAAAGCGGCAGCGGCGGAGGGAGGGCGTCTACCCCGTTAGAGCGGCTCCTTCTGAAGGCCCGCATGGCAGTGGGTCGGGACAGGCCCGGGAGACCGAGCCGTCGTCGATGAGAGCGGGCTGTGCCCGGGCGGAGGGCCCGAGCTATTTGTTGGCGCCTGTGTAGCCGCAGGGCTTTTCGAGGGACGGCAAGAGCAACGGTGACGGGCGCCTTGGGAGGCTGGTTAGGTGGTGAAGTGGATAAGGGTTGGGCTACTGAAGTACCGGNAAGAGTGAAGGCTCTGAAAAATCACCTGCAGGGTATGTTAACTTTGCTGCAACCCCCCCCATCTCACTTCTTGCCCTGTGGTTTGTTCCTATGTCTGCTTAGTGAAAAACCCAGTTTAGAGGTAAGTAAAGCATTTTTTTTTCCTGTCAGGATCCCTCTGCTGCGACAACTTTGCATTCCCTAGCACAGCCTGGCTTCTCCTTCTGTCTTTTCCTTCCTCCCCCTTCTCCACCTTGCAGGGAATATTCTCACGTAGAGGTAACTATTCAAGCTCAGATTATATTTAGACATTGCACAGAAAAGGTAATTGTTTAGTAAATCAAATAAGGGATCCACTGTTAGAAGTTTGGCTTTCTAGAATCTCTTCTTGTTTCCTCTAGTCGCTTGGAGAAGTCCTCTAATTACATTTTTTCACTTCATTTGCCGTTTCCCCATCAATAAGAAAAGACTCCGGTGGTGTTTCTGTGTTCTGATAGGTCATCACATGATGTAATTTAGTGTTATTAGGGGCAGCACCCAGTATCAGTTTAGAAAACATTTTTTGACTAAATTGTATCTCAGAATAAATTACATATTTGTTGTACATTTATTTTTTTTAACAATGGGAATAAGTAGATATACTTCTATAACTATACATGTAATCCACTCTGATAAACTAGGATCATCTGGAGTCAAATGTCAGTGCCAAATTTTCTGCAATATTAAAATTATTGTCATTATAATTTTTCAGTAGTTAATATTTTACAGAATAGTTGCATTTTCCAATTATTCCTTAATACTCGATATCTGTTTACCTTATTCTCTGATGCTCACTTTCCTTTTTTTCCCCCCTCCATCTTCTAGGGTCCAAAAAAGAAAAAAAAGGTAGGTAGGAAGAAATACGCTCTAGTTCACATACAGCATTTTGACCCTTGCAATGTTCATTTAGTGTGCCAGCAGAATTCTGTTATTTTGGAAATTAAATGAGTAAAGTTACAAAGCATGTCCTACTGAAATTAAAGTATGCATCAGTTCCTTCTGGACTTCCTAGAAAACGTTATTTTTATGAAGGTTTTGTCATAATAAAGGTTCTGTGACACTGTAATTGTGTGTAAATTTGCTTTTTAAAAAGAAAAAGGTGGGATTTTTTGTTTTCTCAATCTGTATTTCTTCAGAGCTGGTTGGTCAGGGTCAGTCAAATTTGAAAGAGGAACAAGCATCTCCAGGCCACTAAACTTACATGTCTTTTGCAAGAAGGCTGAGTTGTGTTCCTGCAGAACTACTAGAGAGAAGGTGGCGAGCGTAGCCGCTGTGTGTTTTGCTTGGCAGCATGTGTCCAAGCAGAGTGCCAGTGTCCTGGCTCTAAGCCACAGGCTGGACAATGAAACATGATGTGACAGAAGTCCACGGGAAACTGGATTGCGTAAATTCATGCCTGTGGCTTATTCTCAATTCCGAGATAATGAGGGGGAACAAGAAACAGAAGTCCATGGGGGAACTGGATTGCATAAATTCGTGCCTGTGGCTTATTCTTAATTCAGTGATAATAAAATTATCCATCCCTCCTCCATCAAAGAACACATTCCAATGTATTCCTTGGAGAACTGTGCATCTCGGTTTAATTAGCACTGTGCTAAGTTGTAAGAAAGTGAAAAGCAGTTGATTAAAAGTGATTATAAGTAATTGAAACAAGCATATTTTCCATTTTTCCTGGGAGAAAAACAAGCAAAGATGTATTCATTAATTTATTTTTAACTGGGAGGGACTGATTCTTCCCTGAAATTGTAATGGGTAGAATTGTGGTTTTTATTGATTCTGTTCTAGGTGAATTTTGCAAATAAACGTTTTGGTAACAAATGTGACAAGATTCATGATAACTTGGTGGCTGTGCATTTGTTGTTGGCACTGTATTTTCACCATTGCTTTCATTCAAGCTTCACGATAACCTTTGTATTCAAAGTTACATTTCTCTATCTATTTATTGCCATGCAAAGTTGTCTAAAGTGAATTGCTTTCAAGTAGTTATTTGTAACCGAAAATAGACTATGCAGAATCAAAATGTGCAATAACAGTATTTGTAACACACTTCTTGTGTGATGAATGACAAAGCTTCTCCTTGATTATTTCTAAGTTCCCCGTCCACTGGGTTACTTGTAAGAGCATTTATCAAATTATTAGGAGTGCTCAGGTAGAGAGGGTGGGAAGACTTTGTAATACCATCATGTGTATTTGCAGCTGTCTGGGCTGTAGTCCTCTTTTTTTATTTGTCTCCCCCTGTCTCTTTATTGCCTTATTCACACCTCTGCAAGATGGGCACTGTGCTACTGTGCTGGGTTGGTACCATCATGTACCCATTTCTCTAAGCAAAAAAGGGGGTTGGATTCCTAACAGATGCCTGTGATCTTTAGTGTTTATTTACATTGTGATATCATCCAATTACATTCTCTTGCTGACGCTGTGGATGAAACTCATACCATTTTCTTCCTTTTATCTTACCTGACTGAATCCTTGTAAGCACTTGTCTCTCGCCAGTGATAGCGTGGGGACTTGGGATTCAGCTCTCTGATATGCACCAGCCAGGTTAGATGTCTAGGCAGAGGGTGTCTCCTTCTCTTTTTGCATTGCCTCACCCTCAACCCATTTACATTCTATATTTTCTATGTTTTAAAAAAGTAAACATTTGATTTAATTCTTTTCCATTTGTGTGTGTCAGTACCAGAATACCATTGTTCAGCTGGCACATAGATGCACCACCAAATGCAAATCATTTGTTTTCCTTGACATCTTGTCTTTTGTCATCCATACCTTTGCTTTCAGCCTTAGTTTAGACTGCTGCCACTCTTTATTTTCTCTACATGATTTATTTTTTCATGTATAAAAAAGCAGACCCAACCCTTATCTATCCAACTCATAAACAATAATGTTGGCTATGAATTCGTTTTGCAGTTCAGTACTAAATCAGCCTCCTGGTTTCTATAAGCTCCATGAACTTGTTTTCATTTACTTCCTGGCCAATCTTGCCCCCCCTGCCCTGCTTATTTTTTTAAATGTGTTGTATTCAGGCCTTGTCTTGGCAGCATCTGCCTTCAGGAACAGCACCCCTCCCTGGTATCATTCTGTCAACCCCAGATAGAGCAAAGGCACATTGAGCTCAAGTTTGTGTGCAATACAATGGTAGTGTTACTTGTGTAAACGCTGAGTAAAACTGAATTAAGATAATTTAGTCCTTAGTAACCATATGCTTGGTGAGGATTGCAGCCTTAGGCTGCTTTATCTACTGCATTAACAGGAAATCAGCGTTTTCCTCGAGTGTCTTTAAGTGCTGTTTTCTAGTAATGGTGCTCACCCTACATGTTTGATTAAACATCTTAAGGCTGTGTCAACGTAAAAAACAAAAAAGCACAAAACGCAAACAATAATAATAAAAAAAATAATCCAAGAGTCTTCCTGTTTGCTGCTGAGGCAAAAAGTGAGGGGCCAAATCTGACAATTCCTACAAGCAAGGTGCAGCTTAAAGGAAGTCCCAGCTGTTCAAATCTCTTAAAGACAATGTGGCCTTACATGCACAGATGCAATTATCAATTTTTTATGCGTATAATCAGTGAGGAATCTATGAATGCTAGGATTTACAAGACAAAACAAAGTGTTCTATTTTAATTAATTCATTACATGGCAGTAGATTTTAGATATTACTTACCTTGTCTTTTATTTTTTTTTAAATGTTTACCCAGACTGCAAAGAATTGATAAGGTAGATAATTTCTGAGAACCTCAAATATAAAATATAGTTATTCTAGGATTAACCTAAAGGTTGAATGGTAAACTGTCTTGAGTTGCAGTTAGGATTTTATAACAGTAAAGATAACTCTTTCTTAATTGTCTTGTGCATTAGATGCTTCTAAATGCCAGACTTGCATATATCCCAAATTACATTTCTGAATATTTCCCCAAACATTTGCAGTTTAGCAGATCCACTTAGCAGATCTAGCTGTTACTCAATTTCCACATTAAAACAAGAGATTTTAATATTCCCTAGTGTGACTGTGATCAGGAGAGGCTAACAGAATAAGATATTAATTGTAAGAGCATATATTGCATCATGAAAATGAGAAGAAAATTGAGTCTGGGGTGTGGTCTGTCGTTTTGGAGATTTCATTGACTCTGTAGGGGAGTCTAAGATCTTAATTCAGGGATCAGATTAGAAGGGCAAAGGTGAAAACCTCCCCAAATGTATTAAATATTGACATTTGTTTTCTTTTAATTTATTGCAAACATTAAGTCCGGTGGCAAAAAGAAAGTTAGCAAAGCTGAACAACTGAGACTACAGAAAGAAGAAGAAGCAGAAAGGAGGCTGAAAGAGGAAGGTACTGTGCATTTCACATATAGGGAATGGGATGGCACAAATCACTTATTTTAAATAAATGGACAGAGAGTAATTTCCTGAACTACGTGTGCGTCCTCCCTCTTTTCTTGTGTGGGCTGAAATCTGTGTTACTTGTTACCACCTCCCACATCTCACTTTCCTATTAGAGCCATATTCTTTTCTGTAGTTATTTCTACTGCCATTAGGAATTTGGGAAGGAGGATGGTTGGACAAACTAGATGGTTGGTTGTTCTCATTTACCATTACCTTTTGAGATATTCTCAGCAAGTTAGAAAACCACAAAACATTGCATTTCTCTTTTTTATTTTTTTTTATTCTCTCCTCTCAAGCCCAGTTATCAGTAGTCAAGAGAAATTCTGTGAAAAATACCTTTTCCAGAGAAGGCCAGCAGAATACTTTGGTTGGCAAGGGGCTACCTGGCTAGCTACTGCTCTGAGGGGGTAGCAGTTAAGGTGACTACAAACTAGGAAAATTGGTGTTTGCTCGGGCTGCTTCTGTCTCTACTGAATGATTCTCCACCCACTTCTTCAAGAGCTTTCAGTTTACTGTGTCCCTTAAACTGAAGTCCCAGTTGCATGGCTTGACCCGTCCTCCCCATCTGAATGTGTCTGCTTCTGCAGTTTAGTATCACAATCTGATACCCCTCTCTGATCCATCAGATCCATCCCCTCTGCTTTTATTTCTGCCATGAATCCAGCCTGATGGGGGTTTGGTCATGCTATGACTGCTACTAATAGTAAGTGACTACTATTCACTAATTAACCTTTGTGGGTAGGAGTAGTAGCTCAGGTGAGTACAGGCAGACTTGGGAACTGTTGTTGCTCTTACCTCTGTGCAACACAGATATATTTGAAGTGATTTACCTGTAGGGAGTGACATTCAAGCTACTGTTTGGGAACATACAGATTGATGCATAGGCTGTGCTAGCTTTAGATGAGGCTTGAAGATGTTGAAATAAATTTTAGTTTTCACATCCTCTCTAATTTTCTAGTCCCTATGGCAACAAAAAAAAGCTAAAACTGTGATCAGGGTTAACTGGTCCTGAATTGAATGTGGGTGAACAAATTGGTGCAAGACTGAGCTACCCACTGGAGGCTGTAGGAAAGGGGCAGATTCACTTGGGGCTGAGCCACTCCAGCAATTTCACCATAGATATTGGATGAAGAACCTGGGCCTATTGAAGCTGCAGGTAAAGGGAGAGGGCACTCTTGCTGCTGTTCCTTGAAGGGAAGAAGAGGGGCTTAGCAGTCCTTGCGTCCACTTGTATTGTCACATGCTGGTAGGAGTGATACTAGTGTGGTTTAGTGCTGTGATTCAAGGTAAGTTGGCTCATTAGGAAGATGTTTGGGTATAAGACACGACTTTACATTGCTCGTTGTTATGGCTGTTTTGTTATTGCAGCAAATAACAAAATAATTTGTGTGGTTTTTTTTAAGCAAAATAAAATTATGATCTTGATATATTTCCCAATCTTCAGAGGAAGCTCGATTGCAAGCTCAGCAAGAAGAAGCAGCAAGACTTGAAAAGGAGAGAATTGAACAAGAGCAGATGGAAAACCTTGAGGCAAAAGTTAGTTCATAATCAATGGTTACTGAAAAATTCTAGTTCTATTTCTAAACTGGTGACAAGGTCTGTAAAACATTATTAATTTAGTGTGAGAATGGAATTTCTTTAGGTCCCTATTTTTGGAACAATGTGGAAAAAATTTTCTTGCATCACTATATTAAAATTCATAATGAAAAATATAGCTAGGCCACTGAAAGGTACTCTTGAATAAGACTGCAAATTTAGAAGGTAGTGAGTTAGATTAGCAATTGAGTAAAACAAAATGCATGTGAAGTCAAGAGAAATGGTGCTGAATTTTTTTTCTGTTGTACTTTTTCACTAAGCCAGTGTTTGGCTTTCATTCAGATGCTGCTGTTTAATACGTTAAATTTTGAGATATGTGATACTCCAGTTTGAATGAAGGCTGAATGAACGCTCCCCCCCCATTTCTACTATACTTTCAATTGGATGTGGTTTTATATGTTCCCCATAATTACATTTGGTACAAGTTGTGGCAATAAAATTTTGGTATGAATTCAATAATTGGTTACCTGTTAGGGCAGGTGCATTAATTTGTGTGTGTGTGTGTGTGTGTGTATATATGTGTGTGTATTTGAATATCTATGTTTATTTTTCTGAGAAGACTAGAATTCAGAACAAAAACTGATTGGTGATATCTAAGTAATTTTGTTTTGTTTTTTAAAAAGGAGATTTACTACTTTTTTTTTCTTTTTCTTTTTTTTTTTCAGAAAAAATCACTCTTGCCTGTTCCTCTTGTCCTTCACAGAATATTTTTTCCCATAGGGAGAAGAGGAATTTAAAATAATAGAAATCATAAGGAAAAAAAAACCCCAACTTGCACATTTTTTCCCACCATAAGCTTACAAATTTTAGCAGCTTTAATTAGAGCTAGTTCCAGGATGATGATATGGAAACCGTTCAAGTGAGAGGTTAACAATCGTATGACACATTATGTTTATCATATGGCTCAGCAACTAATGTGATGACAATAACATATTGCAAACTACTGCAGTCTTCTAAATTAAATGTTTCATAAAAAAGCAAGTTATCAGTGTTTGGATTTATTTAAATGAAAATGCATTCAAATATCCCCGTTTTTTTCCTTTGATATAAAATAACTCTCTGAAGTAAATAATATATTTAATTCCTCTGTTTGAGCTATATATATGTTAACAGGATCAAGAACGAAGGGAGTCTGAACTAGCAGAACTTCAATCACTGCAACAGAAGTTTTTGTCTGCACAGCAGTGGAAAACAGACTATAGAGCAAATGCAAAGGTAGGCTGTCTTTCCAAAATCTGCCTAGTGTCGTGGAGGTTAGACAAAAAAGAGACTTCAGGCTGTGTCACCATTCAGGACCCAGGAATGCTTCCATTTCTTGAATTTAGGTGCATGCTATGACTGTGTTTCAAGTTCCATCTCAAGATAGTAACTGGCCATCCTCAATCTCCTCTATATTCTATACTTTTGTGTACACAGAAAAGAAACATGGCCAAAGATGAGCCTGTCTGGCTGTAAAGTATTAGGGCCCCACAGCTTACACCAGAGGTCGAGAGGAAATGTAGTTTCCGATGTTCTGGTATCAGTCTTTCTTTTTTCTATTTGTTTAATTCATTTTGCTTTCAAACATTCCACAAAAAAAGTCTCTACCAGGGCTTAAAAATATTTTTGTAGAATTTGAGACAATTGACACCATTTGTTCTAGTGGTTCCTGGAAATCACAGGTCATTATTTGGAGGAGGTTTGCCAAAACTTTGAAGGGCACAGTGCAAATCTAGGTCAGATATCAGGGCTTGAAATATACGAAAATGCAGCTAAGACTTAATGTCTGCAGTTTAGGGTGACACAAATGAGGGTTGAATTGTCATCCAACAGTACTACATGCCTGTAAAGTTAAATTTTAAATAATAAGGCATAGAAATACATCAGTAGAACATTTCACCCTTGTAAATCCATCAAACATCATTCAGTAACTGTCTGAATGGTATTTGGTCAGTTTGGTTCCAAGCGAGGTTAAATAGACTCGTAGACACAAGGATTTTCTCTTTGTCTTGTGTATTATTTAATCCTTTATAAAGCTGCTGTGTAACAAATTTAGAATAATAGGTTAAATCAAGTTAGAAAGGACTTCTGAAACTGATACACTTTAACCTCCTGCACAAAGAGGGGCAAACTCTGAAGTCAGATGAAGGTGCTCAGCTGGGTTTTGAAAACATCTAAGGGTGGGAATCCCACAGTATCTGGTCAGCCTGGTTGGCTGTTTTACAACTCTAATTGTAACAATTTTCCTTTAAATGCAGTTGGCTTTTTCCATGTTACAACTTGTTGATCTTTGCCTCTTTGTCATGACAAATCACCCCTGTGCCCCTCTGGGAAAAGTTCACCTCTGTTTTCTCTATAAACATTCCTTAGGTACTGGTAGATTGCAATTAGGTCCTCCCTTAGCCTTTTTAGTCCTCTCCAGGCTAGCAAAGCTCGGCCTTTCCTACTGAGTTGTTTCCTCCGGTACCCTAACCATCTTAACGTCCCTCCTCTGGTTTCTCCCATTTACCACTCTTCTTCTGAGGGACCCAAAACTGGAGGGAGCACTGCAGATTGTGGCCCTGGGAGCCCTGCACAGGGAATAGTCCTGGGCTTGGTGCTTATACTCTACCTGTCGTAGCCTGCCGTGCCCTTGGCCTTTGTTGCCACAAAGGTGCAGCATAATTACTTCCAAGTTACATCTTGGACACTTTGGGATGATTTTTATTACCTTTTTCAGTTGATGATGAGCTCTGATTTTACTATCCTTGTGAACAAGTGAATCTGTTGGCCCTTTTGAAAGGGGACAGTTGTGGTTGATGGATCTTTCTGAAGAGTGTTTCTTGGAATATGAAATATAAGAATTTTTTTGTTTTGAAAAGGAATGACAAAGCAGAACTACTATTTTAACAATAAATCTTCAAATAAAATACTGGTAGATTATGGGAAATACCAGAATTTGTATTCAGAATTAATTTGTAGCATATGTGAAGAATATTTAGGGCAAAAGAAATAGATAATACCAAATGCTGAGTTTCCACGTCCATTTCTGAACAATTTGTTCCAATTAACAGATACATTTACACATTATTGCAAAATTTATCCTTTTTCTCAAAGAACAAGTGCTGTTATTTCTAAGGATGTTTTTTCCTGATGATGAAACTGAAGCTGTCTTTTAAGTGCAAAGATGTGAAAAAAGAAATCAGATGTATTAATTACTAAAGACTGATCGTCTTTTATACAGGAATTTCCAGTGCACTGAGNGTGGAAATGGTTATGGAAGTGGTTGAGAATGCAATTATACAAAAGCTTTTGCTTTAAAAGATCCACTTTACATTGTAATGCAATCTGCAGTAACATTGCTTAACTAATCTTCACAGTAAACAAGGAGGCAATGTTTCCTTATTATCTTACTATATGGATGAAAAACATTACAATATAGGTGATAAATTGGTCCCACGAGCCAATGTTAGGCTTATGTGTAGAGTTAAGTGAGTCTGGCCTGTCACTGATTTTTGTTCCTTCCCCCACCTATGAGAATGACCAATAGTTGGTTTGAAAATAAAATTATTTATAAATAAATAAATAAACCTAGGGTTTCACATTCCCACCAGAGATTTTTCTAACCACTGAATTGGTGCTGGTAAGAAGGAGGAATTCTCCTTCAAAGGCAGAGAAAGGAAGAATAAACATGTTAGAGTAGAAGGCTCTTAAGCAGCTTTATTGCCAGTGTAGGAATATTCAGTTTGGTTGTCAGTATCTGGTTTGAGAACCATCTGCCTCTTTCACCTGTACCGGTTCCTCATTTATGTATGTCAGTCATTTATTCTTTCAGCCCCTCATCTGTGGCAGGTACTGAATTCATTGCTTTTGTAGACTTGCAAGCTCTACCTAGCAGAACAGAAACTACTGATAAATGAGTAAGTATAAACAGCAAGTCTTAGGTGGGCAGAAGTAACTTAACACATTCATATCAAAGTAAATGATTTTTTTTTTTTCTGGCATAGTGATAAGCCAGGTGGTGTTACAGTCCTGTTTAGATGCAGGTGTGAATGTATCACTATAATATATTTGTCTTTCAGAATCCTCCTTTTTCTTGTAATAGTGACAGTCATTTGCACCACGTGCCCATATGTACTTTTCTTTGAACATTTTCTGTAGTGGCAGCATTACCTCAGTTGTGATGGAAGTCCTGACCCAACTGTACTGCAGGAAATAAATACTTTCATGAGCTTATGGCGTGAAGATCAAAACGAGGACATTCAGCTTGTAATGGAGAAAGGAGAACAGGTGCTAAATGTAAGTGTTAAAATGAGATTTTTCCAGTTTAAACTTACTAGAACGTATCCTTAACAGCCCCCCCCCCCGCTTCCTTTTTTTCCTTTTTTTTTTTTCAGCAAAATGACTGAAATTGACTATAACATTCAAAACCCAGAACTTTTTAATTGGTTACATTTTTACGTTACATGTTTTTACATTTTTAAATTTAATTTAACAGGTTTATTGGTAACTGTAAAGAAGATGTCTATTGACTTTAAATATGCAGCACATTGAAGGGATTTGTGTGTAATGTTTCTACACTGGGCTCTAGTATTCCAACATCCATCTTCCCTGCTACATACACTTTAAACAATCTTGAGCCAAGACATACAAGCTCATGTCATATGTAGATGCCTCAGTGGACAGCAGCTTTATTGTGTAACATTTACAACCAGTAAACTGTCATGGAAGAGCAGGAGTTCCCAAAATGCAAGCTACCAACCACTGATGGTTAGTGAGGCAATTTTAAGCAATTTGTGGCTGCTCTGTAAATGTAGGGGTTTATTTTCATTTATGCTAACTTTATAGCGGTTGTTAAGAAAGTTAAATGTGGTCTTCCAGAAATTGTGGGTGAAAGTCACGTGTGTAATACAACTTTTCTTGGATTGGTTTGGTTCTGAGTGTTAGCTTTCCTGTCTTGTAATGCTTGCTGAGTGCTGCAAGATTCACCTTCCGCATACTGAAACCGCATTTTTCTGAGCGAGCGGGGAATGTGCTGGTCCCTTCCAAGAATTTCAACAGAGAGCTCGTCCCTCTCTCTTCTGCACTGCAACCCCAGGGGAAAGCCTGGCAATTGTCCACTTTCCTTCCTTCTCTCCTCAATTCTCACTGCTGTCATGTCTTTCCCACGAACGCCCAACGCACAACGCCCTTCCTACCCTGCTCTACACCAAAGCAGTTACAGCTAGTTCGGATGCTGTAAACATATGCTACCTTGCCCTGTATGCTCGGTAGAGTATTACGTGATACTAGAAGATAGGCTTTTTTCCCCCACCCCTACTGGAAATGCAAGGTAATGTCAAAAAGATTGTCTGTCATCTCTTGGTCTGAAGCACCTGAACATTTCTTTTCTGTTCTACACGTTTTTACACATTTTTGCCACAACTTTAATGAGCAGCAGAACTGTGATTCCACAGTCTGGCAAATCTGTAAGGGAGGCGTAAAATAGAATCTGATCCTCCCTTCATCTATCTCAGTGCTGCAGGTTGCTTTGGACAGCTAGGAATTTTGTAGTTCTATACAAGCATTTAGGTGTTAAAATATTAGCATATGGTAGAAGACAGCAATGTCTTCTAGAACTACAGAGTTCTAGACTTCACAATAAGGATTGTTCTGAGAATTAGAATGTAATTGCTGTATGTATTACTATTATTTTTTTTAAGATTTCATAGTTGAGATTGTTACTATAGAAAATAGGGTTCCAAAGTATAGCTATAAGCTTTTCATTGACTAATTTTTGACCAAAAAGTTTCTTCACGTGACCAGTCTGGTTCAATAAATGATTTCACAGCCTACAGGTCAAGGAACGAAGGAATTGGACTAGTGGAATGAATGCAGGCAGATTTGACCCTGGATTTTCCAGCATTTTGCATGGTTGACTGTCTATCTAGCAAAATTTCTAGAGATATAATTAAAAAAATGATTTCTGCAACTAAGATATGTTTAGGTACATACGAAGCAAGTTTGCCTTGGTTGTTGGTTTGTATTTTTTTTTATGACATAACATACAGTATATTCAGGAGAGTGTCAAAGCAGAGATACTTTTCCCACATACGATGTCTTCTAGGTAATTGAGAAGTTGCAGTTTCTTTTGTTGGACACACCACCAAATGAGATAACGGATAAAGAAATACTCCAGTACCAAGAATCTATCCTGGAACTGCAGAATCTGCTTCATCAGAAGTACAATGGAGCTACAGAGCACCTGCTTAAAGTAAGATTTATGACTTTGAAGTGGTAATATGTGCAGAGCCCAACAGGTTAACTACAAGTGTCCTGTTGTGGACAGGTTGGTTTTCTTTGTTCTTAAACTGTCATAAAGATTAGTATGTGAGTTTCCAAATTTAGCATTTGTGGTTTCAGATCATGTGTATAGCAGTAGCTCTTCAAAATCCATGAAAATCTTAGCTTTACAGTGGACATTCCCATCATTAAGACCTTTAAGATTAAATTATTGTGACATTTTGTGAGATCTGGAGATGCTGAAAACAAGGGGCACCGTATGAAATTTGTTTCCTATATTGTCTGAGTGATTTAAATTAAAGCTTGTTGACTATATAAAAATTGCAAAAGTGAGAAACAGGTTATATGGTTAGCTTGTACGCATTTTTCAATACAAATTCATATGACTAAAACATTTTTTAAACTTAAGATCTTGGGAAAAGTAAAGAGTTTAAACAAGAAAATGAAAATGTACTTTGGAATCTGTTCCCTGGGTTGAATGTTAGGTAGTAATCTTGCTGGCTATTTTAAGTGTATTAATCATATATGTAAGTATGTTTAGCAAAAGAATATTGCTAGAGGAAACAAAAAAAGGAAAAGGAGTAAAGGAAAGAATTAATCAATTTTATATTTGTTCACAGTCAAAACCCATTAAGAAATGTCAAATTCCTGATTGTCTCTACTGAGTTTAAGATTAAACTCCTAATGTAAATATAATTTCATAAGTTTGAAATTGACAAAATTATACAATAATCTGTGCCGTGATGGTAGGATGGTAGGATAGGAGTGCTTTATTGATCAGTAAGTCCTTCCTTTTTTGTTTATTTAACTTGTCCTGAGATGTACTTTTCAGGGCATAATATTAAGGTGGTGCCATTGAAGGGGATGAGGAGGGACCCCAAACTTGGCAGTATTTGATTGACAGAATTGATGAAGCCAGAGGAAGAGGAGCGGTGTTAAAATTTTAACAAAGAGATTTAAGTTTATAACTGTCATGGTTTAGTACATAAATACAACATACCTGAGCTTGGCCTGGTGTATTTTTATTCCTACGTGTGTTTTTCTACTTAGTCAAGTGTAAATGTAAGTAAATCAAAGTGATATAAATAAGAAGAAAACATGTGGCTTTTTTCTTTGTAGACAGCTAATATGTATGAAGATTCTGAATCCGGAAATATGCAGGCAGTCATAAAGGATAAAAATGTTACTTTCTGCATTTGGGCCAATCTGAAGAAGAAAGTGAGGTACAGCAGACTGAAATTCTTAATTTGAAACGAGGACTGGCCTTGTCTACCTAAGTTAAGAACCAGTTTCTCATAATCTTTTTCATGATAAATAGCATTACTACAGACTCCCAACTGATGGATTTCATACCAACCTGTTGCTAAGGAAGTTACTAATTCCATCAGCATTTTATTAAAGAAATGGGAATGTTTTATATATGTGTATACTTATAAATACATATATCCATAATGTGTTTCTTAAAATTATACAGTAGAATACTGTTACTGCCAGAACAATTTTTAAAGGAAAACAATAAAACTCCTGCTGAGAATTTAAATTCCTCTGCAAGTAGCTGATGCATTAAATACTAAAGCTTTTATTTTTCTAAACTTTTCTAGTTGCTTGCAAAGCGGTGAATGATGCTTTGTGTTCAATTCACTGTTGGATAAAAGGTTCTGGAGCCTGGGATGCAAATATCCTCCATAGTGGGTTCTGAATCTAAGTTTATTTTTATATTAGATTGCCCTTTAACTGATTTATTTTTCAAAACAAGATTTTTGAGTGGACTTCCTACTCACACTCCTCATATTTGAGGAATAAATTGGTAAAAGTACTTTGCCTTGACTAAGGACCTGTTGGCGTAAGCTTTGCTAAGGCAACTAAAAGGCTGGGTGCTGAGCGGTGTCAGAGCCCATTTTGGTTAGTGTTAAAGCCTTTGTCTCATCTTAGAGATGCACTTAAAATTTTCAAACAAGAATATAATCTCCTTTACTAGAAGATTTTTAGAACTTGTGACCAGCTGATCTTACCCCAAAATAAGTATTTTTTCAATTGTTCTGACTTTGGTTGTGCAGGAATTGCAATGAGTAAGAAGATTCTGTATCTGATGAAAGAACCCAGGTTCACAAATTAGATACTTGATTGGCTTGAGAGGTGGGCCCATAACAACCTTATGAAGTTCAACCAGGCCAAGTGCAAGTTTCTGTATCTGGGTTGCGGCAATCCCACACCCAAATACAGGCTGGGTGGAAAATGGATTGAGAGCATCCCTGAGAAGAAGCACTTAGGGGTGTTGGTTGAGAGGCTCAACATGAGCCGGCAATGTGCGCTGGCATCTTGGGCTGCATCAGAAGAAGTGTGGGCAGCAGGTTGAAGGAGGTGATTCTACCCCTGTAGTCTACTCTGGTGATAGCCCACCTGGAGTGCTGCATCCAGCTTTGGAGTCCTCAGCACAGGAATGACATGGACGTGTTAGGGAGGGTCCAGAGAAGGGCCATGAATCTGATCAGAGGGCTGGAGCAGACTGAGAGAGTTGGGGTTGTTCAGCCTGGAGAAAAGGCTCCAGGGAAACCTTCTAGTGGCCTTCAAGTATCTGTCTGAAGGGGGCCTACAAGAAAGCTGGAGAGGGATGTTTTACATGGGTGTGTAGTGTAGTGATAGGATGAAGGGTAATAGCTTCAAACTGGAATAGGGTAGATTTACATTAGATATAAGGAAGATATTTCAAACTGTGAAGGTAGTGAGGCACTGGAACAGGCTGCCCAGAGAAACTCTGGATGCCCCATCCCTGAAAGTGTTCAAGGCCTGGCTGGATGGGGCTTTGAGCAGCCTGCTCTAGTGGGAGGTGTCCCTGCTGTTTAAGGTCCCTTTCAAACTAAACCATTCTATGATCTGATGCAAGTTGGCCTGCTGTTGCTGCTCTTAGCCTGTTCCCTACACTGTCAGAAAGACTGGCAACTGTGTAATTCTGTTGATTATCAAAATTACCTTTACATCTGTGTATCTCTGGGTTTTACGTGGAGGATGTGGAGACTGATGTAGACATCTAGTGACTTCACCTATGTCAAGATTTGCCATTTAGTTAGGCATGAAACTTAAATTTAATTACTTTAAATTAAATTTACCAGAAATGTACTGAGTAGAAGAGCTGCTGTCTGATTTTGCCTCACTGTCTTCCTTTCAAGACCATTATTTTTGCAGCTTCTCATCTCCTCAGTACAGTTACAGTTTTTCTGGAGGGGCTTACGGATATCTGTCAGTACAAGACAGCTAGCATATCATGACATCCTACTCTATTACACTATGCTGCGTGTCAAAAGTGAATTTAAGTGACTTCTAGTGTAAAACATAAATTTCAATTCTTATAAAGAAATATGAAAGTAAATGCTGCCAATCTTACTTAGGAATGTTTTTGTTTTTTTCTTAAAACTGTTATTTATAGGTTCAAAAATCATGTGTTTTGTGATGTGGAGCATGGATTTGATCTTCCAAAGTCACTGGCTGTGAGCAGTGTCGCTATTCGTATCTTGCATACACATTATGATCATGTATCTCCACTTTGGCTGCAGTGTCAGAGTGTCCCAAAATTGGAAGTTCTAGATAGCGAAGAGTTAACTCAGCATTCAAAGGACAATGTAGACGAACCAGAAGAGGAAAAGAAAGCCAGAGAAGAACCCAACATACCCACTGAAGAAACGTGTTCTGATGGGAGAAAGGTAGGTAAAAAAAATCTCACCAAAGGATATTCTACCTTGCTATTGTTACTGGAAACCCAGTCACAGTCTAACAACTTCTTAATGTGTCTGGTGCCTCAGAGAGCCAGGTTCTTAAATGCTTTACAGAATAAAGGCAACTTGTATTAATACAGTCGCATAAACCTTCTTGAGAGAATGGAAAGTGAACAGCCAAAGGTTGTTGTACAGAAGATAGAAAGGGATGTTCGGACAGGGTGTGGTAGTTACTGTGAGTTGGCATTTGGTGGGCAGCTTAAGGGTAGGATCAATCTGTGAGGAATGTTAGGTGCCATTGTAAGATATTTCCATAAATCTATGATTTAATTTCTGCTTCTAAGAAACTGACAGCCCTATAAAATGACTGCAGAAACCCCAAATTAGGGCAATTAGCAGCGTGTAGAGTAAGATTCAGATCAGCAGGTCTTGGTTGCTCGGTGTCTGTACGTGGAAGCTTTTGCCACTAGAGAGAGGCCTTTGCCATTGCTGTTTCTATTTGCTGGACTCCCCTTGTCAACACACCTCAAGGGAGTGTGTTGGCTTTGGGGGCTATGGGACTGACTTGGGTTTGTATTTTTGTTACTGGCTTTAGGTTTTTCAATTTCAGTATTATCTGTGACCTCCAGATAGATGACTCAGGTTCTCTATCTAAAATTTCTGTACCAGTAACTGTGAACCATCATGTTTTATGCCTTTTTAATATGTTTGAGCAATGATCTGCCTTTTTTCTTTTCAGTCTCTGATGCCTTCTAGTGGATTAGTGCTTGAAATCCAATTTTTCTTAGTTCCTTTTCTCTTTTTTTGCATGACAAATCTTGTCTCTTGTCTGTTTTCACCTATATTTTTAAGACTTTCTTCAGGCTCCTCATTTCATTCCTTCTCTTCTTCTTTCCCAGGTCTTACTCTCTCCCTGTCGGTCCAGTTTTGTGAATTTTCCTGTTGCCTCTGAGGAATTCCCTTGTCTCAGCTACTGCAGTCTGTCCTCTTCTTTGGCTCTGACTTGAGTTCTCCCACATTTGTGTGTGTAAACACTTCTTTCCCCTCACCTTCTGTGCTGTTTCAGGAGAGGTGGCTTCCTCCCACGTGCTGGCAGGAGGTGTCCATGCCTCCAAACGGATGGCATGTACACTGAACCGCTGTTTGCCTACATCCGTGCTTCCAGAAGAGGCAGGGATGAAAACATATCGGGGCTGAAAATTTGGCTGGGAATCTAGGGTAATGTTTTGAAAATAGAAAACAGTGTTTGAAAGGGAATAAATGTCATGGGCAAGATACAGGCTGTGACTGGAAGTGGGGGTTCTGGCAGAGTTTCAGGATGGCTTTCAATTCAGTGTTGGCTTAAGTTTTCTTTGTGTCGCCCTTCTAACTGTAATGTCAGCATAAACAAATTTTTGAGTGCATGTGCTGCTAAAAAGGTTAAGTGCTTGTGTGGTACTTGGAGAGCTCAAGATGGAATTTGTGTGGAACTGAAGTAATTATTTAACTTTAATTTTATTTTTATTTTTATTAAATAGAGTAATTATATTCCTATATATATACCTGGTTACAAAGTTGGAATATACCTTTAATCAAAACTACTTTTGCCAGCTAAGTAGAAGTGATTTCTCCTAAAACCTTGACCCTGTTGCAAGATTGGTGCAAACGTTGCTGGAGGAATGGGGCTGTACTCTTCTTTCTCCTTGAAGGAGGTGATACCCTCTTCTTTACTGTGTCTGTCTCTCACTAATGAAAAAAACATCTTTTGCTTTTTATATAGAGTACTAGCTCATTCAAAGAAAACAGTAACATAGCTGGTATAAATGAGACAGAGGAGGAAATCGAGAAGAAATCAGAAATCTTGGATGTACTATCACAAGGTATTTGGTTAGTTTATGTGCAGTACTGTAAAATCACTTATTCTAAATATTTTATTTTATATATGGAAACGTTATATAGATTTCTATGTGAATGGATCAAAGTTTGTAAATATATTGATGTTTCGATAACACTTGAGGTTTGTTGGCATTTCTATTAATGATTGTTAAACGCAGGGGTGAAAATAGGACAGATAAGAAAATGGATTTTGTACCCACACTTATTTTAATTAATTTATTTATTATTTATATTTATGTTCATGGACATATTTATTGTGTTTATGTATGTGTATTATTATGCACACACTTATATAAGTTTATGGGTGGGACAGACAACCTTCATGAATCTGCCAGGCTGTATGGTGAGATTGACTTCATAAAAAAAAAAATTATTTAACTGCGTGTAGTTGAAGGCATTCAGGTAGCGTAGGTATTATTTAAATGCATGCTTAAAATGAGATACTTGCTGATATACTTTGCTAAAAGAGGGACTAATTCTAGGAACTAACACTCTTTATTTGTCCCATATAAGTTGTTACAAATTTCTTCAGTGTTGTGGTGTCATTTGGTTTAAGAAGAGTCAGTTTTCTGGCAGTACTGTCTTAAATAAAACAACTGCAAACTGTTCAGCATAGTTTAGCTGAGCTGCACAGCCTTTTCCTTGTTATAAAAAAACCCACCCCAAACAAGCAACACTTTCTGCTGAGCACAGTCCAAGCAACCGGTCATTAGACTAAACCCTAACAACCACCCGAACAGAGGTTTGTCAGACTATAAAGAACTTGCACTTCATTTGGAGAAACTTGCTGTTTTGTTTCAGTAAGACTTTGCAAATCCCTACCACAGTATTAGGTGAAGTGTGGTGTGCACCGAAGTGTAACTATAAGTTATACTCTAAGTGTAACTTAACTATGTCTTTGAGCTTGTTTATACTGCTTTAGGAAGGAGAGAAGGCCTATAAAATTATGCTTTTGCTGGCACACCAACGATTTGCGAACCCATTCAACCAATTTTCAGAATAGGGTCTGAAAGGATACTCACTTACCAGAGATTCAGTGAAAATGGGCAGCCAGGTAGAAGAGAGGGAGAAAAAAGAGGGCTGCAACAACAGCAAGTTCTTGGGATTTAGATTCATTGTACCAGTGTTAAGAAGTTAGTTGTCTTGGGAGAATGAGTATGCTTCTTTGGGAGACACTTAAATATTTTTAATTATTATTTTGAAAAGCAAGTTAAAGTGCAAGCCACCACTGTGGCTGGTAGTAAAATGTAAATTTATTTGTCCTGTAATTTTATTTTGCTCTGAATTTTGTGTGAATACAGCAGAATAAAATCTCTGCATAATGCAACTAAATCTGACATTATAAAATAAACACCATTTTCACTGGTTTTTGAAAAAGCTTGAAGACAGCTTATATAGATATTTCTAATTTTTTTTGAGATTATCTCACTCTCTAAAACAAGATTTCTTAAGATATACAGTACTTGTATTTACAGTATTGAAAAGTTCCATCCTCCTTCTGCAACACCCAGTGCAATGTTTTATGTGGATGTGTTTGGTTAGTTGTTGGTTTGTTTTTTTTTTTTTTTAAGAAAATATTTCGAAGCATTTTCGTTCATGGCATTGATGCCTTCTAATATAATTTTCTAACTAATTAAAACTTAAATTGATATATATATATATCTTCAATATCTACATAATTATGTGTAGAAAAAATACGAATTATCCTTCTTGCCTGAAAGTTTTGTTTCATGCTAAATCTCTCTTGCTCTTCATAAATATCATCCAGAACAAGTACCAAAACAAGAAGGGCTTTTCGTTGACCAATTGTTTTTCCCCACGTCAGTGAATTGTTAACAAGATTTGGGCAACACCAGTAGATGGCGATGAAATGCTGCGGAGTGTAAAGTGCTTGAAGCACATGGACTCTGTGCCAAAGGGAAAAATAGCCGTGGGAAACTTCAGTGTCTTAGTTTAAGCACCAGGTTAACTCATGTTGTTTGGTTTTATATATATTTAGTTCAGGTGCCCCTGATGCAGGAAAAACCAAATGAAAAAGAAGAGGTGATAACTGATGAAAACATTGTTGATTTGCAACAGTTCGTACCAGTTGGTGGGGTGTATCATATTGATGCACTGCAGCTTCCACCTCAGGTCAAAAAAATCAAGGACTGGAATATGGTGGAGGTAAGTGTGGAAGGGAGATTACACCCCATGCAGTCCTCTTCTCTGTCATCCTTGAAGAGCTGTTCAGGTGCGTCACCACCGTATGTAAGCAGGGTGTGTATGATTGCTTGAGCAGCAAACTAAAGGACCGAGTTTTTCAACCAATTTTGCAATTACACTAGGCCAATTTTTGGAGCAGTTGTGAGGAACAGCTCAGCCTGCACTTGGAGAGCTGTGTGCTCATCAGCATTCTCTAGTACAGGTTGCTGTGCTGGAACATACTCTTGGCCAAAGTAAAATCCAAGTTGTTAGTAGTTCATATGTGAAAGGTACACTTACTTAAAAAAGGGGGGTAACAAAATTACTGCCAATTCAGTGTCAGGCTCTGTAAGATACTTGACGACTGTAGTCAATATGTTCTAGTTTTCTCACTCGTGGAGCCCAATGTAGCATTAACCTCCATCCCAGTTTTTAGTGAAGCTGAACAACTTTAATAAATTAAATTCCAACGCAAACTATTAAAGCAGGACTGTGGGCAGATGGAGAGGCAGGGGATTTTTTTTGTCCCAGCCAAGCACGTGGAACTGCATTACCAGTCACATGTGACCTCTTTCATTCCCTTTGACACTGTGTGGAATTATATCTGCTTTTGCCTCTCAGTTGTTCTTAGGTTGTTTTGGGTTTTTTTGAAGGCTCTGGATCTATTAAAAAGTGACTATGCCTACTGTGAGGCACTGCTTTAACCATGCCACTGACAACACGTAAGGCATTCTACTGTCTTCAATAATGTAGTTGGAAATGTGCACCTGTTGGAAACATGCTATGTTAACAAACCATTAGTAATAATAAACTTTAAACAATGTGTTAGGAAACTCCACAGGTGATTAAGTGGAGTTTAAAAAAAAAAAAGGGCAAAAAAAGTAGGGTACTGCATTTTCTAATAAAAATGTTATTTGTCCTTTTCCCATGCTGCTAAAGTTACTTGATGTTGGATTGGAGGCATACACATATCCCCCAGAAGAGACTGAAGATGGCACACATCCGCCCATACAGATAACCCTTAAGCTTTCTGACAATGTGATATATTTTAAGGAGCCTGTGATAGCCCGATGGGATCATGCAGGTACCAGTTCAGAGCATAAATTTATTTTAAGTTTGAATAATAGGATTTATACCTGAGTTTGAGTACTTCCAGAATGTGATAGTCTGCTTATTAGAAAAGTATGAAGTACCCGTACTAGAATAGAATCTATTAAAATGGTTTTATATTTGAAGTTACTGTTGTAAATGAACTTATTGACTGCTATATAAAATGTACAAAAACGACAGTTACATTAGTATTTGTATTTCTTTTGAGATCAAGGAGAAGGTTTCCTGTCAAAATTACCTCAGTTTTGTACTTAAAGACAATTAAAATGAGGGAAGTTTTTTTGCCTTAAGTGAATTCTCTTTGTTTTGTGCTTAGCATTTCATCTTAACTCTGAATATTAGTTAACCTAGGATGTCTTTACTAACTAATTCTTCCCTAGCACCCATCACAAGCAGAATCTTTACATGGGCATCTTTGTATTTTTGCATCCCTTCGGTAAAGGCCAACAGTGGAGAACTGATGGCATCAGCAACATAACATATAAAAACCAAGAAAAGAGTATCACCTTTGAGATGGATGCCTTTTACACAATAGCACTTCTCCAGGATGTTCATTGCAACATGCTATATCAGGCATGGGAATTGCGACCTACTGGTATAGATGAAGCACTACTTAGAGTTACTACAGCCTTTGCAACGATTCGGATACAAATTAAGGTAGGGTAAATATTTTTTTTTTAGAAAGCATTTGCAGATTTAAAGAAAAAAAAAACAACCCAGAATGATTACAGTACCCTTTATTAAGAACCAGGAGAGCAATTTGAATCCTGCTGTTCCTCAATTGAATGTGAAGGAGGATCTCTTCTTTTCCAAGGACTGTGAGGAAAAAGACTGGTGATGTAATCTCTATTATTTTCTGTGAACTGCTCATAAGAAAGCAAAGTTCCAGTAAGTGCTTTGGTGTTGATACTGCTTTGCTGAATCCAAGACTGCTTCACCAGCTAAAGGCTTAAAAATTGTTCCTCTTGGTGTAGTTGAAAGTAAATAAAAGCAAAAGCATTTCAAGCAACCTACTACTAATGCTACTTGTTCTTTCTAAAGATTCAAGTTACAAATGATTATCCATCTGCTCATTGCCATATAAATCAGTTCAGTGATAGACATGATTTTAAGAGTTAATATTGAGCAAAAGCACGGGCCAGTAGGTCAACAGAAGACTACAGAAAACTGGCTTTCTTCAAGGTATGTAGATGAAAGTTTACAGCTCAGAGTGGTAGATAATGTATGCAATATCCAGAATAGCAAAGATACTGTTTGATGCCAAAACCGGAAAATGGCTTTCTCAACCAGTAAGTTGCTTTCCCTGGTTTGTACAACAGGGTTATCAGTGTATGTTATCTTCAGTAGTGGTGGAAGAGAAGGAAGTACTTTCCCATGTGACAGGAAAATGGATAAGTCCACTTGACCTAAGAGCAGTTTTGAAAAAGGCTGGTGTGAATATTTTCCCAGGACAGCATTCTCACAAGTATGTCTCTGTGACTAAGAAGGTAAGTGCAGGAGTGGTTGGTTTTCCCTGTACGTTTGTTTTCAACCTATTTTTCACATAGGTAACACTTTCTTGTATGAAGATGTTTTGTGCAGAATCAGGTGGCAAGTATACAAGTGTTCCAGCAGCTTACCCCGTGAACCCAGTGCTGGTTAAAGCAAGCTTTTTATTACATTTGAGTAATATAGGGAATTAGACTGAATGGTATATATATTTTTTAACTTTTACTTCTGCATTACAGGCTCCCCTAGCAGAAGATAGGGCATATCAACAGATGGCACTGGTTGCATCTGCTTTTGCTTTTGCCTGGAGCAAGTGGAATCTAGAAGCAGGTCAAGAGAAAGTAGTGTTCAAGGTTTGTAGATTTAGACAAAACTCCTAAAGAACAACAGCACAGAACTCTGTCACAGTTAAAAAGTTGTAGAATTCAATTGTTTCTATTAACCTCAAACGTTGTCTTCTATTGTAGCAGTTTTAAGATTTAGGGTTGACTTCTTAGCAGGGTTCAGTAAGATGTCAGAACCTGCTTTACAGCTCATGCATTTCTGAGTTTTCTAAAGGGACACACATCCCAGTAACCAAGACACTTGGTAATGTGCCAGGATTTATAACTGGTATGTCAGCTATCAAGGCTAAGATGATGTAGCTGGATGCTGATTTTCACAAATAGCAGTCTAGCATAGCTGAATAACAATCTGATCTGCAATTTGTATTATTAATATCTGGACTCTTCTTCTTGTCCACATGGGTTTTCATTTTTTCCCCACTGTACAGGGGGGAAAAAAAATCAATCAATGCTGAAGTTGTTTATTTCCCTCTGTGAGCTAGGACATGTGCTGTCAGAAAAAATACTCCTGAGGTTTGGTTGTAGATACAGAACATACCATACTGTTGAAACTTTGAGAAGCTCTCCCACTCTCTTGAGTTAAAGGCATGTGACACACAAGTATTTAGCCTGATATTTAATCCCAGGAGAAAGTGCTAAAACAAATGTTGCCTGTTGCACCTAGCTACTCTCTCCACAGAAGTGGCCAAAACTTGCATTTTACAGAGGCAAACTGGAAGATTTTGGTGCTGATACACTACCTTTTTAGGAGCTCAAAGCAGTATCTATCTTGGTTGTGTTGTTGTATTACACTCATGCATGTACTACAATTTAGAATTTCATACTAGAATTTATACTGTCAGTGTCATGGGCTTCATCTTACAGCACTTTTGTTTGGTTTTTTTTCCCCCACCCCCTGCAACAGGTAAGTGAGCATCTTAAAGCAGATTCTAATGAAGACAAAGACTGGTCCCTTTACATGTTTAATGGTCAGAAAGCACAAAAGCTCAAGATCACTGAAACCAGTGAAGCTTTTTCAGAAGAGCTAGAAGAAGATTCTGAATTTCACTCCACACTCTACCATATGCTTAAAGACTTTGCCAGCAAAGAGGCAATTGATAAAGTGGAAGCAGCAAGCTGCCTCTTTATTGATGTTGTGTATCAGCTACTCCTTGCTACGAGAGTATTAACATACTCTTAAGTACTGCATGCTTTCCCTTTAAACTTTATTATCAAAAGCTTTCAATAAAGTTACATTTCAAGCCTTGAATCCTTTTCAATTCATTAGAACAGCGTCAATGACTAAAATGCAAATATTCCACCCATAGAGCAAATTCTCCTGTGACTAAACCACTTACTCAGCTACATTCAAAATTTCTGCCTGTTTTACTGTAAACATGAATAAAACCAAGATACTTTTAGGTACTTGTAAAGATGACTTTTGTCAGAATGGGAGGGGGGAAAGGAAGGGGAAAGAAAAGTATTTTGCGGTTTCAAGTCATGCTTTTTTTAAAAAGAAAAATCATCTCCCCAAAACACCCCCACAACCCAACCTACTAACCCCCAATACGTAGCCGTAAGTATTTCTATCTCAGCTTCTTACCCAGAACTTGCAAGTATAACTACAGAAGTCAGAACCTTTGTTATACAGGGGGTGGTCCGTTGTGTTGAAGTCCTGTATATGGCCACAACAGTTGCTGTAGTGAAGTCCAGGAGTCCCCAGTTCCAACAGGTGCTGCGTCTGCTGGTCTTTGAAGAGACAGCCCCGTGAGGAAGCTTGTAAGAGCAGCAAGCAGTACCAGGATGGAAACAGAAACCCAGAGAGTTTTGTTTGCGTTGGAAAAGGAAGCCTTGAAATGGTTTGCCCACGATGACATTAAATTGCACCTGTGCAGAAGTCAGGCATAGAGTGGTTCAGTTTTTCTTCAGAACTTGGAAGCCCTCTTCCCACCCCACTCCACCACCCCAGAAAAGCCTCTAAAGCAAGCCAGACCTCACAAATGAACATGCAGATCCTTAGCTATCAAAAGTGACAAGGTTGTTAGTGGATTGGGAGCTGTGTACAGTGGTAGCTTATGTTCCAGGTTTACAGTGCTGCCTTGCAGGTCATCAAGAAATCTTGCCTGTAGAGAGCACTGAAAGTACCAGTCTTATGTTTTATTGTTTTCTACAGCTTTGGTGTCTGTCTTGAGAATAGGAAGATTTCTTACCCTCACTGACTACCCGGATCCTAGACCTCCATCCTTTATCAAGTAGTGGGAAACAGTCGTCTCTGTTTTTACACCCTTTTAGCATAATTCCTTGTTCCCTCCTTGATCAGGAATGCTGACCTCCTTTCCTGCAACACAGGCGCTTCTAGGGGATACTTGTTTAGGATGACACTCTCTTCCCTGACTTAAGATATTCAGATAAATTATCTGGAATACCCTGGAACTAGTCTTGATAACTACTTGTGTCTCAGTGCCTGCCCAAGCTGCTGTTAAGTTTTGCACAGGCCTCAAGCCCTTGATCATTTCTACAAGGGTACATGTTAGCCTGAGCTGGTGGCCCAGCTATAACAGCATGACCAGAAGAGGTGGGATCACAGTATGAGGCTCCTCCTTACCTCATCATTTAGGATTAGTAAGGAATCCCTGGTGGAGTGAGTGAGTCTCTGGCATGTGACATTACTCATTCCTAGCTGGTTGGTTTAAGAAGTCAGCGTTAACAACCGAACCAAGACTACTGCTTTGCCTCGTCTTCCCACATCCACCACCCAAACACTGCTTTACCTCATGATAATGTGAGAAAACTTACGCTGACTCTAGGTTCCATTTGGAAGATTGTTTTCCTTTTTCAGAGACACTTTCCTTCCTTGATGGTTCTTCTTGTACTTCAGCAGGTGATTCTGACTGCTCATCTCTGCAAGCAAGCATCAACAGTTCCAAAGGTTTTTCATCCAGCATTTAATTTGACAGCTCACAATCACTTAACTTTATAGATCTGATCAGGCAGCGGACAGTTAAGAGTTCATTAATAACAAACCAACCAGCCCTGCACACACACCTAGAAGGAGGTTGCAGTTCAACTTACTTTGTTTCAGAATGTTCGTTCCCATAGTCTGCCCAAGAATATGTGCTAATGAACCGCTGTAGTGAAGGGCGCTTTTCATTTTGCTTTGCTCCTAGTCGTCCCCTACATTTTAAAGAGATTTGCCTTAATTTCCCCTCCAGACACACAGCAGGAAATCAGAAATTCAGCAGAGGCCTAATCATTTGGGTAGGCCTTAGACAAATAACTTTCAAAATTAGTTGCTTGCAAGTAGGATTATTTTTAAGAAAAAAAACCCCACCACAAAAAAACAACCCAGAACAAAAAACCCCCCACACCACAACACCAAAAAACCCAGAAGAAAACAAACCACCCAGACCTATTGATGCCAGACTCTTAGTTTTCCTATTTTAGTGTCTAGATAGTCTAGATAGTTTTTTTAAACTCTCAACCATTAATTAAAAAAAAAAAAAAAAGAAACGCTGTAACATTTGGTCACAAAGTCTTTTTACCTATTTTACTGAATCACATAAAGCTAATGGGAGAGATGCAGCCTAAACATTATTATTATATTGCAAGATGCTCTATAAGCTGCTTAGTACGGGCACAGTTAGAGTTGATAAATAGTTAACCCTATTCAAAGACAAGCCCAAGTAACTTTACCAACTGCTTGATCTCCTGTTGAACTTATCACTCTGTTCATCTCCATCAGGTTCACGGAGTTGGGCCTGGAGAAGAAGTTTGACACACTCACTGCACTGGCATTTTCACACTTCAGCCCAGCCAGTTTTGAGAAGGAAAAGCACCTCACCCTCTGGGAGCCCTTACTTACCAGTGGCAACCCAATACCTGCATTTCCAACACTCCTAGGCAACGTTGCAATGCTAACTCTTCGTAGGGATGACGATGGCTATACAAATAAGAGGCATTACTGACTATCAAGGAATGACTGGATTACTCACTGATCAAAATTACCATCTGTTTTTATATAAATTGTATAGAAAAAATAGATGTTGCTTCTTAGCTTGAAGCGACACACAGAAGAATGAAGTCATAAGCAGAGCCCAAAACATATTCTTTAAAGCAGTATCTTTCCACATTAACGGCTTTTCCTCCCCATTGCATCTGAAGTGAGGCTGGCTATACAACTTCCAGAAAAAACCCTGAAATTGAGTGCGTCTAAATTCCGCTAATGGTGCTCACAGGCATTTCTATAGTCAATTTGAATTGCTCCCATCTATTTTTTTTTTCCCATCTCTGTGCTAAACCCTTCCTCTTCTGTGAATGGTTCATCTTCTAAGTGGAACCACATGCAGCTCCCTTGGGTTGGTGAAAAGAAGCGGGGGCAATTGAAAAAATATATCCTCACTTTTGATTGACATCAACCCGTATTTGTGACAGAAAGCCACCAAGTCAAGCGCATAGCAGAACACCAGCACGTGACAAAGCAAAGAAAAACAAATACACACACACTTAACATTTCATGTTAGGCTTTAAGAGCCATTACCTTAAAGTTAAAAGAATTTGATAGCTTTTTACTCGTAGATTCATCTGTGAAGAGATCAAACATCAGAAAGCCTTACAGGAATGCAGGGAGCTTTTTTGCAACTCAAGGTCTCACTTTTTACAGTGTCTGTTTAAGTGAAATGTGTGTCTGAGTACTCTTGGAAAGCAGAAACACAATTTCAGGAAAAAGCTTTCTATTTCATTAGATAAGTTAATAATATTCACGTTATACATCCTCTACAGGCATCAATTTCTGTTGCTATCATTAAATGTGTTCTTCTAGAATCAAGAAAGTGTCCTGTTACAGGACAATCTTTTCCAGTCAGGAAGGAACAGTCTGTGATTGAGAAGGCTCCTACTGGGATTTTACTAGCAAGTAAGACCACCCTTTGGGTTTTTAAAATACATTCTCTATCTTTCAGAAGAATTTAATACTTCTCTCAGCAAAGACACAACTGCACAGTGCCATCTGAAAACCTGATCACTGTACCATCTGCAAACCTGATCACTGTACCATCTGCTTAGGGAGGGAAATTCAGAGCACCTGCACTTAAGGAGTCTGCAATTTGTATTTAGAAAAGAGCAGAAAGCATCTGTAAAGATCAACCAGAAGTTAGCTATCCAGAAATAGCTGCTAGGAATACTCCAATGTGAGCAAGCACCCAAATTTACTGCTTACAGGGATTATCATTGCCGTCACATACACCACACTTTTCTAAAAGCCAGAATACAATTGTATATTTGCAGTGTTTCCCCCCACCTTGAGATTCATGGCAATTTACATACAGATCTAGCTTCACAGACTTGTTTCCAATACTGTTAGTAAATTGCTGGTTTTTTCTCTATTTTTAGGAAAGGAGATACAACAGCCAAACAACCCTTCCACCTAAGACCTTAAGCTACAATTAGGTAAGGGTGTATCTGGCAGGTGCTAGGAGGAGGAAAGACAAAACAGCTTATATTAATTACCTCGATCTCCAAGAGAGCTAAAGGATCTCTCGTTCTGGAGCAAGACTTGTTTCAGCTCCTCAAGTTCTGCGTGTTCTTTTGCGTACATGCGCTTCAGGTTTTCCACATGTTGAATCATTACTTCCACAGCCTTGCTGACACGGCTCTCCTAATTGAGAGTGCAATAGCAGTAGAGAAGATGTGGCTCTTTGAGGGACTGCATCACGTTTAGATTTTAAGACTTTTTTTTTTTAACCCTTCTAACCAGCTACTCTCATCTTGCATCACTGTGATGCAACATCCTCTCATTTTTGTCCACCCATTCAGAATTTCACTACAACTCATCTTTTAACACATGCCAAATTTACACAGATCTCACTTCCTCAGCAATTACCCTTATCCTAACATAAATTTGTTTTCATTTTCTGAGTCTTTACAACTCCTCCTCATCTCTTTCTCTAATCTACAGTCTCAGCTGCCATCACACATTTGCTAGTATTGCCAAGTCATATTTCCATGCTGTTCTTTAGTATTATACACATCACATTTGAGTAGGTCTTTGTAAATTTCCATAGATTTAGCTTATTAGCTGTCCTTTGTGTAAGTCACAGAATTACCATTTAGACTACTGTTACCACATTTCATTCTTGTGGACTCTATGTATACACCCCTCTGATGCAAAGTTCTCTCTTGGATTTCTGCTTGTTTGGTTTTTGTTTTGTTTTAAAATCTGATGTGTATTTTTGCACAATTCTAGTGCAATGTAGCTGCTCTCACACTGTCTAGGATTTCTTAAAGAGATGTAAAGAGATCTGAGAAAAGAAGGCTGGGACTAAGCTGTATGAAATGCAGACTGACTAGTACATGAGATTCCCAAATTTTGTTCTGTAATCAAAATAGCAAACTGCTATCCTTTTACATCTAAAATATTTTAGCTTTGTACAAAGTACATTTCCATGGAAACAGTTACCTGATTAATAGCTCCCAACATCTCTGCTCTACTGGCGACTCGGGCTGCATACTGGCCAAGGAACTGCAAGCTTTTTTGCAGCTTCTTAATTATTTCCTGTGCTTGGTTATCTTCTTCACACAAAGGAGCTAAAGCCTAAGAGGCATATTGGCAAGAAAAACAGTGTGAGCTATTAGTACAGAAAGAAGGGTGAACCCAACTGATGACACTGAGGAGTTATGTTCAGGCCCACACAGTCCTAAGATCAGCATCTAACATCCTTGATCAGTGTAACTTGACATAGACCTTCAGCGGGCAGATACTTCAGCTTATCTAGCATCTGATTTTTCAGCCGAAGACAGAGGATCTTTCCTGGTACCTGTGCAATAGAAGAACTACCCACTGCCTGAGCACACTACCCCTCAAGATGCTGTCTCATTTCAAATGTGTCACTTCAGAACTTTGTTCCGATTTGCTTATAAAGTTTTACACATGCATCCTAAAAAAAGCAGGAGTAAGAGAGACACTTTCACAGCTGTTCATCCCAACCATCCTGCCCGCCTTGTCCAACACTAACCTCTAACATCTTCAGAGCATTTGTGATCTCCTTTTTCAAATTTTCTTCAGCTAAGTCTCGAGACCTTTCTTCAAGCTTCACTCTCTTGTCCAAGGTAAACAAGTCACATTTAAAACCTAAAGACAACCTCAGAAATTCAGCCTGTTGTGGGAAAAGAAAAGACTTCAGAATAATCCAAGTTACGCAGAAACTTTGTAAGGAGATTTGGATACTGACATGACATTTGGGACCATACCCCATAAACAAAGTTATAGGGGATATAGAGAAGAGAAAGCAAACACAGCCTACTTCTGCAAAGCCAGTCTTCCCATCTGTAGCCAGAATAGGCGATATCTTGGCAGTATGCAGTGTGCCATCTGTGTCTTGACAAAATTGTCTTGAAATCAGCACATACTGCCTGAGAGGTCACAACTATGCTCCTTCGAGCTTGCAAACAAATTTTTTTAGTAGTGGCAAATCTTTTGTTCAGTTTTACAGATTGACACCTTTTCCTGTCGCTTCCAAAAATTCAACTGGGTTTGGAAAGACAGATTTCAGAAGACAACTTAGAGAAATACATCCAGTTTAGACAACTTAGCATCACTGATATCTAGTCCTATATAAAACAATCAGGGCTTACCTACAAGATCCTTCTGTTTCTGAGATACTTAAAGATACAAGGAGTCAAAACTTACCTCCACTTCTTTCTCATTAGGAGACTCACTGTAGGATAAGAAGAAAAAATCATGCAGCAGACTGCAGCTTTAAATTCATACCTGCAGGTGATCATTGAAAGTCAAAACACTTACGGTTCATTTGGCTTTGATTTATCTCCTTTTATGCCACCTGCAGAGGGTGAACTCCCTGAGAAGAAGAAAAAAAGTTCAAGCAAAAAGTGAAAAACCAGACTCCCAAAAGCAGCTTATGAGTCTTTGAAGCTCCAACAGAAGCCACTGTTAAAGATTACCAGTGTTAAGCTCTTGCCAGTTAAAAAAAATTGCGTACTTCGGAGTATGTTAGGATTAGTACCAGTAAGACAGTATAGCACTGTCACTTGTGGAAATCCCCAAAAGTTAGTTCTTTAGTTGTCTTCAACTGGCATCTAATTAGAATAGGAAAGGCTTTAATTAAAATAAAACCTATAAGACCCCAGCCCATGGGTTCAGGATGTTATATGACTTACTACATCACTAACTTTTAAGTGAACTCCAGAGGCAAAAGGTGAGATGATTAGAAGAGCAGAGATGTCTGAGCACACAGTTAAGTAGAAACATCAGCCTCCTTTCCAATATCCTATTACCCCAAACTCTAGCTAGCATAAAGGATGCCACTGTACAAATCCTTGATGCTTTACAAATCTTTGGGGAGGGGAGGCATGTGCCAGAACCATTTCAAATATCCCAACTTCTTTGCAACTCTTCAGAAATTTTCCTTCCTGCCTAGAGGAAGAAGGAGCCTGTTAGATCGGTGTCTGTAGAAGTCAGAGAATCAAGTTTTGTATGATAACATCTTCCTCCTGTTCATTGCTCATACATTTTGATCCCTAACTGCACCTACTATCTGTTAAAACAAAACCCCTTCATAATAACTGGTGTGGGGCAGGCAGTTTCATCCACTTCTTTACACAGCTCTTGAAACAGGTGACCAAGGCATGCACTCCTGCGGGTTACACAGATGCATTCAGCAAAAACGTCTTACCTTTCCTACTGGGAACCACAGGTGGCACTTCCTCACTCTGCTCTTTATTATTTTTCTTTTCCTGGTCCATGCCCTAAAGCCATATCAGAGAGTAGTTATAGTAAGGGAACAGCCACAACACCACTGGAGGGGCCTGTCATCCCCTGCACCGTTTTTCTCTGTCACTACTCAGCCACACCTGTTACCACGACTCTTACCGGGTCTTCCTTTAAGATGTTTTGATATGCAGTTTTGTATTCTTCCGTCACAGGGCAAAATTCCTTCTTGGTCGTATCTGTTCCTGAAGAGAAACATTCCCAAAACTAGATGTAACAGAAAAGATGAAACAAGCCTCCAACACCCAGTGTACTAGCCCAACAGGGCTAAGGGAAATTGCAGAAAATGCCAGGGGAGGGTATTAAGGAGAGGCAGCAGCAGAGAACAATATAAAGACATAACTGATAATTGTTTAGCTTGAAAAAATAATCCCAATAGGAAGTATTACATATGAACAAGTAAGGATATTCTGGATTGTAGTTGCTCCAGTTGAAGTTGAAAGATTTACAGTAATATTCCTTTGGTTAAATTAATTTCATTATTTTGCTATCAGCATAGAATTTTGTTTGTTTGCCATTTAAAAAAAGACAATTAACAATTAATTTTTGTTTGAAATTCTATAAGCACAGGAATGTGTAAAAAAATAAAATCCTGTGCAAAAACTAACAGAAGTAGTGATGAGTATTTGTAATTCTCTTTCATGCTATGGAATATCAGATGAAATCAAGAAATAGGTGCTACTTCAGCTGCTGTTGTTACAGAGGAGTTTGAGCATAACAAGGTCATGAAATGCATGCAGTTGTGGTATTTCAGGTAGCTGTAAGCTTCAAACAGTCTGACACTTGGAATGTCCTTTGTACCTAAAGGCTGAACTAGCAGAGTGCTGAATAGAGCCAAGAAAAGACCTCTCTTCACCAGAAGAGCGGTAATGAACCGATAAGTTCAGGAACTGATGATGCCAGTTCAAATGCAACACAGACTTTCAAGGACCACAATTTAGAGAAGCTTTAAAGGCAGGCAAAAATAACCTCCAGAAAGACAGCTATTAAACAAAGATTTAAAAAGGAAAATATTTAACAAACTGAAGAAAGTCTGAGAAATCCATTAGTTTCTTGTGTAGCAGTAACTCTGCTAGCTATTTATACCTCTTAGAACATCTAGATTTTTCTTCTACTTTGTCCTCTTTATGTAGTCATATGCACACCCCCACACAGATACAAGCCAAAGAAATGGCAAGAGAAAATCCGATCAAACCTTCAGGTTTGAAGTGCCTTTTTTTTTTTTGTGTTCCTCCCAGCCTTCACACAAATGACATCCTCACTTAACTCTCCCTTTTTTCCCCAGCTGATTTTTGCAGTAGCCCTACATAACAGACCTGGCTCCCAAGCACCTTTAGAAAACATTGTGTGATACAAGCAAAAACCACAAGTGCGAGATGCATCAATGTCTCATTCTAGTACTAGAAACACGCTCTATTTGGAGATGTACAACAGGCAGCAGGACCTCAGAATTTAATGCTACTCAGACTATTTCTGAACTGTTTTGCATATCTGTTTCCTCCTTGCCAAAGGCACCTAGACCGCATATGAAAATTGACTGCAGAGGCAAATTGGAAGAAAGAAAATATACTTAAGTAGGGGGGAACTGAATTAGATGTCAGGAAGGTAGTACTAAAGAAAGTAACAAAACCAAACGAAATGACGAAAAAAAATCTTCTATTTAGGTGAAGGTTAAAAAAATAGTTACAAACAAGCATGCATATGTATCCTGTGCTACTTATCCAGATTAGCTTTTTTAAAAATAGCTTAAATAGACTGTGTACATGTACTCCAGTTTTGGTTTGCTTTTAGTTTTTAGGTGAAAGAAGCACCAGCAGATCTGATAAGTTTAATTCTTCTAGGTGCTGATGGCTATAGCAACAGACAGAACCATATACAAAGGCCTCTATCCTCATCTCTTGACCCATCCTAGCTTCTTGTGCGCTAAGCATCAGTTTTGGAAGAGAAAAGCATTATTTAGCCTAGCTGTGTGTCACCAAATTTTCTAAAACCATTTTCTTTCCTCCCAAAATCACCTAGAGTTTAGCACCCCCACAATGTTCTGCCAGCTAAGCAGGCAACAAAATTTCACGTTTATTTCTTGCCACACTGTGGGCCGCTGCCCGCCTGTAAGAAGTTAAAGTCTATTCAGAGTTTCAGGGAGGGCTGAGAGCACTTGCAGGCAAAAATGTTTACAAACCCAGAAATTCACAAATTGTCATTAAGTTATTTTTCTTACTCAACTTCCTCACTTCAAAGATGTGCTGGAAGCAAGCCATTTCCTCACTGTGTGAGCGACCATGTACTGCAGCAATTACCATACCTGAGAGAGGACCAGCCGGATCCTTATTATTGTTTTTCTCCATTGCTACGGAAGTTGGCACATCTTCCTCTTTTTCACGTGAGCACTTGGGTGATTTTTCCTCCATAACAAGGCAGCCTATAATATCAGGCAATAGAAGAGAGGGCTCTCACTGTTCAGTAACTGTGCAGACTTGACCATACCTACTTCCAAGAATTTCAGTGCAAGAAGTTCATGCAGCTGTGCCCCAAATTAAGGGCTTACCTGGTACACTGCTTTCCAAAGAAGATGTAAGAACTCCTTCAAGTGAAATTAAGTGATCACTGCCAAAAAGAAAAAAAATTTCAGATACTCATTCATATTCTACAAAAGGCATTTGAAAGTTTGCACAAAATCTGACCTGGATGGGACCAAACCAGCTGGTAGTGTTGACTCTGCACAGTCAATCTTAAGATGGAAAGAGAAAAGAGTTAGTATCAGGGAAGGGTTTGTCTTGGGAGTAGAAAATTTGTATGTCGAAGTTTTAATAATACCCCCAGCTGTGCCTAAATTATTTCAACTGAAGAACTAGATGGTAAGTGCATGCAGGTTCATCTGCTAGTCTAAAGCCATCCATCCATACAGTATCCAGTTTAGCACGTTATCATCATTAGGAGGAGTAATAACACGTAAATGGAAAACTTACAGCACAGCATGTATCTTTTATCACGTGTCTTTGAATGACACTAGTTTTCAGTGTTATATATAATAATTACCCAGCCAGTTCAGAAGGCTTCAGTCCTCCTCCTTTGTATGCAAACACCAGAGAGGAATTCAGCAGTTAATGGCTAGTAGGTAGTTTTACTCATGCTCTTTTAGCCACTGCAGCATGGTTCCGGATCAGAGTCTTATCACATTACAGACAAAACCAACATCCTCTTAGGCCGCTAAATACGGAAAAGGAGATACTGAATGGGAAACATCGCTCTTCCTCACTTCAGCCTGGATAAGTCCAGTTTGCTTATTCAATTGGTAGATTGGTCTCTCTTTACGGGTGACAGTACAGGGTGAAACAGAGGTTTGAACTCCACTTACAGCTGAAGAAAAATGCTGAGTAGAAGAAAACCCCAACCATATCTCTAAACACAGAAGGCAGGAGACTAGATAGGTTTGGTAGCTCCCTGCATGTCAAGTGTCCAAGAGCAATGAACTGTTCCCAGCATTTTCTCTCCACTCATCCACCCATCAGAGCTTGACTGCGCTCACAGGGCCCTGCCCCAGCCAGTCGGATGTTTCCTCTAATGCAAATCTAGGCTATTTTTATTTTATTTGAATTTTCTGTTCAGCTTAAGGAAATACAGCATTGCATTTGCCTTGTTCAGGCCATTAGGTCTGCAGGAATTTTGCAGAAGGAGAAGGTGAAAACAAATGGCATGTTGGAATGAAAACAAAAGAAATCTAGAGGGCTTTTAAAACACACACCACCACAACAAACAAACATCCCTTGCATTACTTGGAACTGACTAAAGCAATACATTATTCTACGTGGCCTCTCCCTCCTAAGGTAATGCATGATCAACAGTTTCTGTTTACAGTGAAGGAGACCCCTCAACTCCATACTGACCGTTAGGATTGTGGCCAAAATTTTTATAACTCCTCAAGCATTAATATTTGGAAGGCCTGACATCTGGTTTTTAGCCTGCAATATACTTTCACATTTACAAAATCAAAACAAGTATAAAATGCCCAAGCTTCATCTGAGTCTCACAAGAGATACTTTAATATATAGCCCCTGAACTCCCACAGGAACAAAGTTTTTACAAAATAATTTGACTTACGTGCTGAAGGGCTCAACCTACTCAAACACATCTGCCATGAAAGTGTAATTAAAAAAAACCTAGGGAGACTTTCCCTATTAAACAAAGATATTCAAATTTTGCTACACGTGACAGTTTTTAGAACAGATACTGGACACAGTCTGTTTGCCTTTTCTCTGGGGCAAGCTTTAACATTTTCATTTCCCCCCCTCTAGAATATTCACATGGAAAGTTTATATATAAAAAAAAAACCCAAAGCAAAAATGGAAAGTGACATTTCTGAGCCCAGCTGGAGTTACAGAAAGCTCCAGAGCAACAAAGCACAGGCATTTCAAACCATTTCACAAGGCTATGTCTTTCCAGAAGGACTGGATAAAGCCAGAGCCCTTGAGATTATCCTCTTTAAGGTAGCTTAAGTAGTAACAGCACAAGCTAGGAGTTCCTTACTTGCTTTACCCGAACCGAGGAGCGTGCCGAAAACCTCAGGCAGTCCCCATTGGTCTTGCTTTTTACCCTGACTGCACTTTGTGCTTTGCTTCACTGCTACAACTGGACCGTTGCTGCGCTTGCAGGTACTACACACCAGCTGGGTATAGGTCTCAGGCTGCCTGCTCAATAGTATCGCAAAGGTTATTTCCAGGTTCCCTGACCACTGACCAACACTCTGCCATCATCACCACCAATGCCAACACTGGAGTTTGCAAAGCTAATTAGAAGCCCCGTGCAGCTATTTCAATAGTGAGCATTGCAGCACGGAGCACAACTAGGCGTGCTCAGCTGCAGCTCATCTTGCTGTTGCCATGAGAAAGCCAACTAACAGCTCAAGCTGTGGATGCAGGATTCAATACCACAGTGAAGGCATATCTAGGCACACCAGCTGAAGGAAAGTTTTCATATAGCAAACGTCATTTTTCAGCTGTTACATGGTAGCTGTGGGAGAAAGTGCAGAGAAAGGCACTGTTCACAACTACAACACCCTGTGGCTTCTTGAGGTGGATAGAAAGAACTAAGTAACTCAGACTTCCCTGGCAGAACTGAGTATTACTGTAGAAACAGCAGTCTCAAGCCTTTAAACCACATTTAAAACACTCCCCAGCTAAAAGCATGACCCCGATGCATGTGAACATCAAGACAGTTGAATATAACTATGGTATTCCAGAAGAAAGAACTATCCCACAGAAAACAAAATGTCACAGTGCCCTGCTGACTGATGCCAGCTCCATTCACCTTGGAGAAGCGCCAACATATAGCTGCTTAATCTGGATCCAAGGAAGGCACTAAATGCTTGAACCCATTCAAACCCCATCTCAGGCATCAGAGCCAGCACTCACCTCAGTATGTGAAGAGTCCATCATTGTAATGGAAACAGGAAGGTCTACATCAGTATAGTTACCAGCAGAGCATATTTTCCACCTGGCAATACACATTTAATTTGCATATTGCCCAAACAACAGAGATACATTGTCCTTTTTCCTTAAGCATATAACAACCGAAGTAACTACTATCTGTATAGTCAGACAGCTGGTCTTTCAGAGAAAGAAAAATTCATCACTAACATAAATCCCTCCTCCCCCAAACAGCAAGAACCACCACCAGTCCTTCTCCCAGCCTCCTCCACACTGCACAATCCTATAGAAAACCAGTGACAAAAGCTGCAAGAGCTGCTGAGTCTTTTGCTGCAGACTGCCTGCCTCTGCATCTTCAGGAATGTCCCTACCTTTTAAAATATTGACTGACAATAGTTAGCTATCTTTCACTATCTTAAGCATTTAAATCTCAATTTTGAAGATCTAAGGAGGCAGCTTGATAAGCAAAGACCTCAGAACTCCTGCTCTAAACTCCGCACACAAAAAAAAGTGACTCCTCAAAGCCAATAAGATTTTGGCTCCTAAAGGGGAGTGTCAGTTGCAAGTTAAATACTGAAAATAGACACAAGAGCGTCTACATCACACATCAGTTCTCCAGCATGAAACGGAAACACCATCACTGTATTTGGCTAGTGGTCATACCAACAGTTTTGGTTAAAAGTTTTAATACTACTTCTGTGAATAGAAGCAAAGTGCTACTCTATAACGCCATTAGCTGGGCACAGAGTGTCCAGTATTTCCTATAAGAGATGCCCCGCTGTGGAACTCGGCATGTGCTGGGGATGCAGCTTTCTCTCGGAACCTGCTAGACCTTGTGGACTGTTACACTTTCACCCCAAATTGTTTAATCTACCGTCTTACTTGCACCCCACTAATGTCACATCTGAACTGGATGTGCGTCTCAGATTGCAGTTTTCAAACATGCAGATGCCAGAGCTCTGTCTCCAAGGCCAGTCCCAGCCATGCACAGGAGAGTTATTTGGGCATGAGGTTTCCAAGGCCAGAGCATCTGTTAAGAGAGACAAGTGGGAAGAGTGACAGTCATTTGCAAAGCTGGATTTAGTCACATGTCAGTTTTTGACTAAGTCTAAAATAATCAAGCAGCAGAGCAACCAAATAGAGAGTTATAACAAGGCATCTTGGTATAAAAAGGTTAGGTTATATGGCCTTGAGTATTTTTGCACATGAGAATCTGCAGGATCAGCATTTTCTCTCAGTCGGGTTATAGAAACATCCACACAGGACTGCTTTGTTGTAGTGAATTGTTTTGTATGACAGAGAGAGCTTGAAAATAGGTCTTCCTTGTATCAATACTTGATTGATGCAAGTCATAATACTTGCCTTATTTGTGATTGGACCATGATATTACAGCAAGCTGCAAGAACACTCCAAACTGGCCCACAGAACCAGTCCTTTCAGAGCAGGGGTGTGCTTTTGTAAGGAACGTGTGCACTCAAGCAAGAACTTCTATTTCCCCCAGTATGGTGTGGAATTACAATTGAGCATTTTATAGTTTGTGTGGGAATAGACACTCTGCTGTACCAGCTTACTCTGGAAGGAACACTTTGTCTATAAGATCCCAAATGCACTCGGCAGTTCTGTGGCCCTGCAATGCATATCTCTCAGCAGTTGCTTTTAATATTTGCAAGGTTCAAGTGGGACAGGAAAGCAGGAACAGCTTATGAATGCAGGAGAAATCAACAAATACAATTATTTGGTTCTTGGCAGCTTGTGTTACCCGTTCAAGTTTTGTTTAAACTCTGGACTGATCTCAGCTTAGTAGCAAAGTAGCAGGACGTCACTTGCTATCTTGGCCTGTGCCAAGGATGAAGGGGAAGAATGTTAACCCAAGCCCTCTCAATCCAGGCTGGGAAGGATGTTCTCAGGACAATACTTAGATGATTTATACCATTCCTTAAGCTTTTGAGGACTCCTGTTAGGTTGACAGGCAACCAACCTTTTCAGGTCCTTAATTGCAAGCCTTGTAAACACAGTTCAGCATCCTGCTTTACATGCAAAAATAGGCTAAAGCCAACGATAGATTTTCCACGCTTTACCAGCAAGTTTAGCACCAGTGATTCAGTTCTGTGCTACCTATCAACCCTTCCTCTATTTTAGGAGACAGACAGAAAAATAGCCAACACCACCAGGTCTTACCTAGCAGAGGTGTGCTATGCCAGCATGAAACATCTGAGGACAAGGTCCCAGGAAGTTCAGTACACAAGGTGGGTCCTTCACTCCACAGTTGTTTAGAGTAATGGAGCTGCTAATTGAAAGTGCTGCTGTTATTCTATAATGCTGAATACATTAATGTCACCAACTGCACACACACACAGTTTTACTTGGATAACTTAATAGTTACACAAATAAATATTCCTTTTTTTCTACAAAAGCTTATGTCCTTAATTGGCAGAACAGATACAAAAAGAGGTAGAATAGTTCACTTTTACATTTGCAACAGAAGTTGGTTCAAGATAGATCTTTAACTAGATACTAAGCCGGACAAGTAAAAAGCGGAGGGGTACTGGGGGGAGAAAACCCTCAAAATACCACAAGATCCCCCCTTCCTGCAACAACCAACTAACTACTGTGAAAAAAAACAGACACAAACAACAAAACCCTGAAAAGCCTCCCCCTTTCAGGCAAGCCAAGCCAACCAGATAGATTAGGAAGGGGAACACAAGTCCAGTGCCCAGGCTCTTGCTACGTAGGTCAGCTTTCCCTCGGCAGGAGCAGGAGGGAAGCTCCAGCACAGCTTCATGGAGACAAAGCACTGCCCTCATCATCCCCTGCCCCTCAATCCGCACCACTTGCTTGCTGCTTACTTCTGAAGAGGTGTCACCTAAAGATGGCTAGAGGAAAATTCTGAAGCAAAATATGGGTAGCTGCATTTGTCCTATGGTTGCTCAAGTGATAAAAAATGGAAAAGATATTGGAAGTTGTAACCCCATTTTCAGCCTCTTATCCTTCTCAAAAGAATTTATCAAGTGCCTGTATTTTGTCAGTGACTGTTCAAAAGCAATAGAAAACTGGTTCTGCAATGAAGTTTTGAATATACTTTTGTATGTGTGTATACATGTGCATGTATATATACATCAAATTATTTGTATTGAATGTTTAACTTGACAAAGTTTCTCATGAGGAAAATTATTAATTTCTTTCTGGTCATTGATTAAAAAAAAAAATAAAAGGAACAAACAAAACTAGTGTCACATTTTAACAGGCTCAGCAGTGACCATAGCAAACAGCCTTACCTTCCCTTTTACTGGCTCCGCTGACGTTCGCAGCAAATGGTAGTCAGATTCTAACTCAGCACAGCACTGTTGCAATAGAGAAATAGTTGAAGGCAGACAGATGTATAAGGGGGAGGTGGGGGGGAAGGTGAGAAGGAGCACTACAACTGATGAGCAAAACAGAATTTTAACTTTCTAACTGACCTATTTTCAGCTATCAGGGAAACTATACAGTTGTTCCCCCCTTGCTACTTTCAGCCTTTAATTTTGCAGAACATTAGGCAAAAATACAGGTTTTATTTACATGCAGCTGGTCCACAGTTTCAATTCTGCTCCTCTGATGCCCCTGTTACTGCCTAGGATACACATTAGGATCTTCTGTTGGCCTTTATAAATACCTTGTTATTCTATGCTGAATCCAGGCCACTCAGACCCTGAGCTATAGTGTTCTTCAATAGAGCTGGTTGGGCAAAGAGGCCTCCCACAATGTTTCCTCCTTCCACCCCCTCCCAGACTTAAAGAAGGTATTTTTATTCAAAGCAAAGTACTCCAGAGTTACACAATTCCCAACATATTTCCATAAAGAGGCACAAAGGTAGTAACTGTTTCACTGCCTATTCCAATGTCTGAATACTGAGAAATATTTTAAGATTTTGAAGATTTGTTTCCACAACTGTGTAGAAAAGAGGGCTGATAGTACAGGACAAATCACACCAACGCATCAAGGAAAGCTTCCCTCAGCCCCATTTGCTAAGATCACCAGCAGTTATTTACAGTGGAGACCAACACCATGTTCGCAAGTTCTAGCCTGTTTTTTCCAGAAGGCTGGAGAAAGAAAATAATAATGTGCAGATCAGTACATACAGTTTACTGCCTTCACAGTTATGTACATGATAGAAAAGAAGAAATCAGGTGCTGTCAAATTACTTGTGGCTCATCCCAGCTATTGATGTCCTTCCACCAGAGCACCTCTTGTGCAAGCCTACCTTTTCTTCTCCCACCAGACAAGCATCATACCTGACACACCAATTCACAGAGTCGCCTTTGAACCAGTTCCCATCTTAGCATATTAACAGTTGCTATGAAGAGACATTCACAATACTTACTGGGTTCCTTATAATTTGATAACAAGTTATATCAAGTTATTTGATAACAAGATGTTATAGTGTCTTTAAACCTAACTAATACCTATCACAAACCCATTGCACTTCGCTTTAGCCTCATTATACCTGCAACAATTTTTCACAGGAAAGAATTTTAAAACTGTGTTTTGTTTTGCAAATTCTGGAAAACACTGGGCATTTTTTCTTCGTTGTGGTTGTGTTTCACCTTGCTATAAAAGGGGGGAAATGCTTCCCTGTGTCAGCATTAAGGTGACATATTTCCCTGTGGAAATTAATAGCTCTGTTACAACTTATTGGAAGAGAAGCATTTGTGCTTCCAATTTGACATCCTGTACAGAAGTTTAAAAAAAATAAAATCCATGCGCCTGATATTATAATTAAAACATTCTTCATTCAAGCTTGACAATACCAGGACCTGCCTCTGGTGACTTCTACTTTGATATAAATCTATTGTAGCTTTTATACCACAGCTAATAATGGTGAGGGAAGGGTATGTCATTAACACCATCATCTCAGTGCCCAGGCAAAAACTGAAGGCAACTCTCAGAAGCTTGGTCAGCATGTTTACGGGATGAGGGCTGTAGCAATCAGTGGCATGTCATTATTAGACATTTAAAATACAGAATGTTGACTTAGGTTGAAGTAGCTGTCTTGGCCAACAGGTTCCTTTATTTCTCACCTCTTATCATGCAGATGGGAGAAAGTAGAGGAATGGATTGGGCAGGTGGGTAGGAAAGAGACTACAATCCAGCCCTTGAAGCCATAAGGTGCATTAGACCTGTTTAGCATTCTGCAGGAGCTAATATAAAACATTGTGTTCCCCCAGTCCCATCCATGTTTTGCAGCCCAGTTCTTCATAACACCTCGCAACTTCTCTAAGCATCTACCAGTATAAATAGGAATAACTATTTATCTACAGATTTCTGCAAACTACCTAGAGCCATTTAAAGCCAACATCTCAGCCATTGTTGGGGTAGTGGTATTTTTCTGGGTGTTTGGCATTTTTGTTTTGAATCACAGTGATACCAATCTCTTCCACATACTAAGGGTTCTCTCTTTTACTCTAGCTCATTTGCAGAAGAGCTTTGTCTATTCAGAGCTAGAAGAATGACACACCATATCCATGTTTATGCCTCTCGCTAAAATAAATAAATAAATAAAATCAACCCCACAGTTTGCAGAAAGCAGTAAACATAGAAGCAACAGGAACACACACATGAACAATGCCAAATATTGGTCAGAAGTCAGCAAGCACAGTCTGGCCATGTTTCTGCCACTTCAGTGCTTAACAGGTGTGCCTTAGAGCTAAACATAGGGTCCTATTGTAACTTTTCCTACAAGACAAACTGTAGCTTCACATGAAGATATAAATAAAAAATGTACATGTATCTTCAACCTGTTACACTGCCTTGGGAAATACATGCCCAAAGCCAAATGTTCAGTAAGCTTAAGTCAGTCAATATTTCTTTTTTTTCCCCCCCCTATAAGTGATACATACTCCAATACATGAAAAGAAAAAGCCACATGTGCTGGAATCAAACTACCACATTTTTTAATTGCCCAGGCTTTTTGAGGTGCTGATGTTGGCAACTGAGCAAGAGGTAGTATGAAGTTTTTATGGCTCCATAACAAAAGTTGTCTGTGTACAACAACACCACAATTGTTTTCTACTGAAGAGAGCAGCCTAATATAATGTAGTTATTAAAAAAAACAGGCAAATACAAGCAAGTAAAAAGAATGCAAAACATAAAATTCAGGTTTATTCGGTACAGGAAGCTTAAGAAACAGGGATGAGTTTGTTAGGAATAAGGTGGGCTATTTAGGTGTAGGAACAGCACCTTTGGTAAAGGAATGCCAGTGCCACCTACAGAGTTACTAACCCTTCCTCATAGGACTGGAGATTTCTTTAGGAGGTCCTGGAGCTTTGGTCCAGCCCTACACTTAATTCATCAGGACCCCACTTGATTCTCAGCCCAGCTGCTACGGTTGTAGATCTCTTAAAAGGAGAAGGAAACAGAAAGAAAAAGAAGACTCCACAGAGCTGTTTTCCCCCGATAACCAACAAATCACTCTTATTCCTCCTTGCCATATTTAAGCCATAAAGGATTTGCCCATGCAATAGCAAGTGCTGGCACACTGCCAATAGTTACTCACTTTTCTGGTCTTCCACCTTTTCTTGAAGTGACTGGCAAACGCTGGTTAAAGCTGTATTGACATCCTTGAGTTTTTGCTGCTCAGAAATGGCTTCCTCTAACTTGCATTTCAAAGATGCAGCTTCCTCACAAGCAGAACGAAAGGCTTCGACCTGATCCTCTGCCTAAGCACAAAAAAATATTTAAGAAAAAAAAGAAGGTAAGGAAAAAAAAAGTAGAGCAGACCAGCTAACACAAGGAGCCTCTACAGTTCATCTAAATGAAGCCAAGCTGCATCTGTTATTTCTCAGGAAGTGATAAAGCTCCTTCTGAACTTCTGCATTTTTACATTGGGGTGGACTGAGTATGGAAGCTATTTTGGGTGTTTTTTTTTTTTTTTTTTAAAGCCACCACAAATATGCAATGCTGCCTCTTTCATCAGCAAACTGTTGTTACCACCCCCTCAAATTTTACTTCCTCTGCTGGTTCCACTTTTGCAATGAGGCACTCCATTCTGAACATGCGATTTCCTTTCCCAAGAGAAGTTGATGTATTGTACATAGCCTTTTGTATCTGCTTGCTTGTTTTCTGCATAGAAGGAACTAGACTGTCCCTTACCTGTTTGGTGGCATCCTCAAGCTGCTTTGTTGCTTTTTGCAGCTCTAAACCAAGGGCTTCTGCCTGGCCAGCAGTTTTTTCTTGTAACTGTTTGACAGTTTCTATCTCGCGTTGCCTGTGGGGTGAGAGAGTGCAAACCACAATCCGTTACTGACATTTTAGAGAAGGCATGCCCAGGAGATGACACACGCTAGTTGTTGAGACATACATCAAGTCCCACATTCAGCTGTTACGTTGCAGGTCCCCAGGATCCAGCACCAGGGACTTAGTTCTTACTAAGCACAATTCAACCCAGTAGGCAGACAAGGCTTTTCTATAGCAGTTCCAGAATTAGGAAGGGGGTGTGGGGTTTCCTTGGTTTCTCACCAGCTGTGCCAGTCCCAGCCAGATAGATACCATAGTGGAAGCTTGGGGAATATCCAGAAAACTCTCAGAGGCCGAGAGCTTCGTGGGGCAAAGTTTTGCCATTTGGTTAAAGGAATGCATTGTCTCATGGTTTGGGAGAATTAGTAATTGGATAGAGTCAAATGTTCTAGAAAAGATGCTCAGGATCTATTACTGGAGATACACAGCCTCATCAGATTAATTCCCCAGTGTTTCAGAGGGTATTTCACTTGACAGCAAGCAGAACCAATGCTGAAGATAATGGCTTTCAAGGGACCCCTTGTTCTCCACTGCAGAAACCCTTTTCCCCACTTCTCCAACTCACTTGCATAGTTTTTTTTTCTTGTTGCTACCACCACAAACAAGTCTGATACAGAGAGGCAGCTTTAAGAAACCAAGCCATCAGTATTTTTATCAGTTCTTTTTTGAGTGATGCACAGCACGTGGGAGGTCTACATTAACAACATTAAGTGGAAGATAAGTCAAGCAAAAGTACAGCATGACTGCTCTGCATTAGCTCTCAGGGACGCAAAGCTCTAGGAAAGCTGCTTACACCCCAAACCCAGGTAAAGGCATGTGTGTAAAAATTTATATTTAGGATAGGATATCAGGAGGCCAGCACTGTGAGTAAGCCTAGGTTTCACAACGAAAACAAGTTCAGATTAATTTTTCTGGCAAATAAACCTCGACTAGCTACTTTCCTAATTGTCTGAGGAGAGAGAAGGCAGGCAAAGGTTTACATCTTTTGCTGCCATATTTGGAACATCAAAACTCATAGCAGGAACCACAGGCCAATAAATTAGTATTTCATGAGAAAAATAATTGAAGCTATGCCCTTAACAAACAGGGACTATTGCCTTCCAAAGTAGTAATACCCACTGGTGTATCTTTTACAGGTTTTCTGCTTCACACAAAACCAGCAATTCACTTAATGGTTGCACCTGCTAGATAGGCAGTGCCCTCTCTTTAATCGCCTAGTCTGTGGTCACCCTGGTGTTTTCAAAGACATCTCCAAGATTGTATGTTACTTCATACACAAACCTTAACTCCTACACAGTGTTAATGTTATGCTGAAACCAGATCCACTCTCCAAAACAGCAGATAATTTCCTCTGTGAAGAGTCTTCAGAATTCAGTAAACTTTGTTCCACAAGACAAAAAACCCCTACCAAAACCAAAACAAGACACCACCAGCAAACAGCTAAGCAACTAATAAAAATCCAAACAAACCAAAAAAGACACACACACTTGGAAGGGCTACCTGGCAGAGAGCTCTTTCCTTAGACGAAGCTGCTCTGTCTTGGTTCTCCTCAAGTTGCCTGCCATTCGAATAAAGTCCTTGTCTAAGGATTCTTTGTATTTTTCCAACAGATGAAGTTTCTGGATCCAAAGGTGTCTTTTTTCTCCTAGTTCTTGCTTGAGAACCTGTGGAATTTTCCAACTGAGTTGTTACATGCTTAGATGTACAGCAGAGCCAGAGAGTAAGCTAGAGCCCCAGTTTACATGAAGGGAATTGATTTCAACCATTTACTAGTATCACTACCTACATCCAACATTATTAGCAATAGAAAAATTGGATGATTGATGATATTTTGTAATCTATTCACACAGCATCTGGTTGGGGAAGAAAGGCGGGAGAGAGAAATGAGGAAAAAAAACAGTGTAATAAGGAAGAGATTATAAAGGAGAAAGAGGTGTTAGGTTTGTACAGAAATTGTTTCATGCAGTCTAACAAGTTAACAAAACTACATACATTTCAAATATGTGCCTTCTTACGCCTGAATCTGATGGGACGCAGGGACAGACAGGCTAGACTCCCACCAAGAGTTAATACTTTATGATTTACTTTTTTTTAATTTTTTTTAGGATTGAGCAATGTATAACTGTTTGTACAAAAAAGCCCAAAAGGCTTCTCTATAGTAGTTCAATTTGACAAACAGCTCCCACTTTCTTCAAAAGGTTACTTTTAAGTCAAAAGCCACTCAACCATTATTTCTGTGCAGGTCGAGGGTGCAGTTAGCCCTCTTCATCCATTGTAAGAGAAATATACAGTTAGCAAGTATTTGTGGGAAGTGTGGCAGCAGATTACCCAGTGCATGAGGGAGCTTTTACAACTTACCCAGAAAAACCTCCACCACAAGATGTATTATGTTGCTGTATCTGGACATATCTCATAAGGGGAAATTTTAATAATCATCATCTTGCAGGAAGTCCTAAACCAGGCCCTTCAGACTTCTGTGACCCTTTCCTCAAAGTACAACTAAGTCCATTGGCACCAATTTGAGTTCATATTGCAACAAAATGAGACACCCACAAAACCAAACCCCAACAAAACCATATTTCGGTTTGTCATACATGTCTAAGATTAAATCTTTCCAAGGGATAACCCCCGTGACAAAGGCTTTTAGTTTTACCTCCAATTTGTGGGAGGAAAAAAGGAGAAGAGGGTAAAAATTAAGCATTAAGTAACAATGCATCCTCTGTATTTCTCTGAGCAGTGACTTGCATGATAACGTACTGAGAAAGAAGAATCCAGTCCTCTTTCTCTGACCTTGTTCAACTGAACATACAGAAGAGAGCCCTCAGTTTTTAAGGAATACTTAGAACACAAAACAGAGATCAGGTAAGAATGAGGTTCTTTGTTTGGGGGTTTTTACATTAGTTCCAAGGGGAAAACATCAATCCTACAGCTATGGGCCACATTACCTACCCAAAAGTTAGAATCTAATGTTATTCATGATCTTCAAACAAACAAAAAAAAAAGTGTAGTACATCAAGTATCATGTTAAAAAAAAGCCTAAGCAGCATTGCTAGATAGGTTTATTAGGAGGACATGGGATGTGACCATGTGCAAATGCCCACATCCTGAAGTTCAGTTTCTCAACCAAGGCAGCCAGCGCTAGCGCTTAGAAATAACAGTTTTGACCCATAAGTGGTACAGGCTTATCAGGGCACATGCACCACTGTCTTATCTTCTAGCAGAAGGGTAAAAAAGTTTTTAATGTTCCCATCCATATATGCTTAAATATATTTATATAGGCACAAAACCACAGGCACACTTAAAATTTACTTTATGTATAATATACTGTTAAAAATACCAAAACCCAGCAAAACACATCCCCATAAAACATTTCACAGGAAATGGTGAGGAATTGTTTAGGCTTCAAGAGATAGTGCCTGATTCGGGGCTTTTTTTTTTTTTATTATTTTCAATTGATCTACTGTTGTCAGCTCTGTATACTATGGATTCCCAGTATCAAACCTTGTATTTTTGAAGAATCTCGTTCCTCCTGTTAGCTTAATTTTCAAATGCATCTAGGAGCCAGAATAGGATTCATTTGGTTTGATCAGTTCCAACACCCATACTGAAAGTTTTTAGCTTCTCATGTTTAGCAGGAATATGATGCCAACATGAATGGTAAGTAACAAGCATTTTTCAGCTGTGACAGCTCTGACGGATGACGTTTATTAAGTCAAGATCAAAAAGTTACAGCAATGTACAAACCAGCAATTTCCTAAAATCTACCCAAAGTCATACCAGGGTGAAGTGACTAAGGTGCTTGCACTTTCTCCAGGAAAAAGCCCTTCAGGATTTACATTTAAAAAAAAAGAGAAAATAAAAATATGGCTGAAGGGCTGGATGGCTCCAATAGTTTCTCCTGCCTGTCCAGGAAAAATGAAAAGCTACAACATTTTGTAGCACTAGAGGAAAAGGGTAACTTTCTGCTTAAAAGCTAACAGCATAAAGCAGTATGTACTGTGCTGACACCTATTACTCAAGTAGCATGAATTGGTGATTTTTTGCATTTATTAAGGAGCCAAAAGACACTATTAATATACCATTTGGTGAAATTCTCTGTAGCGGTGCCCTTGACACTAGATGAGCAAGAAGGAGCAGGTTAGAAAAAAGCTACATCCAGCAAGATGAAAATTCAGAAACCATGCTGTTACACAGGAGGAGAAGAAGGAACAAGAGCAAGATAATTGAGCTGTGTCCATAGACTGCTGCTACTACATGGGGAAGTATTTTTGCCAGTTATCTTGTGCAAAAGTCCTTACTGTCAAGCCTCACAAGAGGTATAAGGGATAATAAAAACACATATACAATATTAAGTTGCAAAACTTGTTTTTGTGGTGACTTTTCTGTGTGTCCAGCAGAACCAGAAACTTTCAAAAGAAAGCAGACCATATCAAGGTTTTGATTTGGAAGTCTGGTGTAAAGCCACCTCCCTCCTCTTCTTGATGAGGAAATCTGACTAGTACAGTAGTTGGATTCAGAGCACAGGGAAAAAATGGGTGCTAGAGGCACACAGAAATGTGCACTGGGCAGAAAAGTTTCATAGCTCACAGAATATAACATTGCCTTGAGACCTCATTTTCCCAAGTCAATTTGTTTCATCTCATGCGTAGCTTTAACACAGTGAGTTTTTTTGGGCAAGACACATTAGAAAAAGCATAGCATTTATGTGAAAAAACAATTGTTCTCCTCTTCCTCAAAAAAAGTTACAAAAAATTTTTCTCTCCATACAGCCATCTCTGACCCCAAATGGACTGCTAGGATCTTGAGTAATCAATATATATAGTATGCCCCAGTAAGATACCCACTTTAAGTTTTTAAGCAGCCCCACTACTTCATAGAACAGCTCCATAAAAAACAGTTACTTACAACAAGTTTTCTTTCCCAAACCTCTTGCATGTTTACATCAGGATCTTTTACCCATTGCAAAGAAGACATAACAAGCTCCTCTGCTTCAGAGGCTTCCTCTTGCTGAAAAAGAAAAACAAACAAATAAACACCAAGCCATCCAAAACTAAACAACGCCCCTTTTGCCCCCCCAAATCCTAAACCTTGGCCTTACTAGTAGTAGTCTCACACAATGCTGCCCAGAATTACCCAGGTTTTAATTAAGTGTTAGAGTAGGTGCCAATTGATATTTTCAGAGTAAGTATGACCCCCCGCCCCGCCCAAAATAAGGTTATTTTTTCAAAAGGAGTAAACATGATCTGATTATCAATGCTTGGAGAAATAGTAATTAAAAAGACCATGTCCTTATTCACAAAAGCTCTGCCACTGACCAAGTTTTGCATGAGAGTCTTAAATTTTTCTCCTGCGTATTCAGGTCCCTGAAGTAAAAACTGTACTTCACGGTCCAGCGTTTCATCCAAGGTCGTCCATTCATTCTTGGTAATCTTTGAAGAGATGGAAAAGCTAGCTAGCTTATTTTGACATCTCCTTATTACTAACCAGCATCAGTGACATTTAGATTTTTCTGAAGTATCCCTGCATTGTATTTACTAGAAGGTCAGAGCTACCAAAACTTGAAGCTTGTAAAAACTTTTCAAAACCATCATGTCATGATGATTAAA
>VXBJ01003159.1:311213-369010 GCA_013400055.1 Nycticryphes semicollaris | reverse complement strand
AAAAAAAAAAAAAAGCAAGCCAGCCAAGCTGCTGAGTGTTCCAACATAAATTTTCATGTCCAGAGTAGGCAAGAGGAAGTCAATAATTAGTTATCTTTATTCAGAAGAGACTTTACCAAGTGGTGAATAAGCAAGGCCCTTCCTTTTTTACAGGTCATTTGGTGAAATCGTGTCTCATTACAGCATTTCAGGGGTAAACACAGTGACTCGCTGTGACTTTAGGGAGCTGCAATAGGGGACAATACATTACTCTTGAAATGGAGCTGTCTACCCTACTCTACCTCTCATTTCTGGGCCTGTAGTTTTAGTCCATTAGTAGATTTTTTTTTTTTCCTGTTGCAAATGCTAACTCTTTGCAGATTTACAACATACAGCACAGTGAAGTCTTACAAGAAAAAACACTGCAATAGCCTGGATTTGTTATCAGCTCTGCTGCACAGCTTGCATCTGAAGGAAAGACAGTACTGTAAGGAAAGATGGGATTCCATGAAATGTCTTAAGGGAAATGGGCACAGAATAGCTTAGAGACCCAAAACCATACTGTACAAGTAAATTGCTTTTTTTCCAGTGGTTTTCCATTTGAGTGCTGGAAAGCTATGAGAAAATAAATTAGCAGCCAAATTTCCAGTGTTTATGAAGTGTCTGATCAAAAGCATAGTTCCCTAAAGTCACCAAATCATCTGCTGGGTGTTCTGCAGAGGGTTTGGGGAACACTACAACTCCAAACCAGCAGGCTTAACTGTAGTACTAAGATTTTGTCAGCCTGCACCAGATTCACCAGAATGATACTTCTCCTGTTCTCTTCTGAGTCACTATCCAAAGACCTCAGAAAAAAAGGCCAAAACAAAACAAAAAACCACACACACACAAGCCGGACAGGACTTCTAAAGATCATTCTCCATTGTACCAGCCAAGGGACAAGGGAATGACACCTACAGACAGATGCATATCAGTGTTTCTAAAGAATAAATTAGATGAAGACTCTGCAACCTTGTCAAGATGCTTACTCTAATGCTTTATTTTCTTTTTCCTTGAAGTCTAACATAGTTAAAGAAGTCTCCCCCCCTGTAACTGAAAAATATTGTTTGTAGCTGGTATAGGCAGTACAAGAAATGACAGTTACTTTCTTCAGCATAATATCCTCTCTGTATTTGAAATCTTGTATCATCTGCTAACAGTCTGCTCTTCTGCCAGCTAAATGCATGACCCCCCAGGTCCTCCAGATTTACTTTGTAGGACTCATTATTTGGATCTCCAAGTGTTTTGTTTGCTTTTCTTTGGATTTTCTCCAGTGCACTTGGTACAATATTGTAACCCTGCTTGCATGCTAGGATTAATAGCTTCATTTTCAGGGTTATCTAATGATCTACAAAGAATGAGCTTTCTTCTTCTTTCACTCATGCAAGACAACTAGGATATGAATTAGATCTTTCTTTAATCTTACCTCAGAAGACTGAGCAAGTTCCAGTTCACAGTGCAGTGAATTCATCCCTTCTGGAATATTACTGTAAATTTTACAGAACAATGGGAAACTCAATCCATTTCTAAAAGAAGCAGAAAAAACACCAACCAGCATATCAGCCCTTTTTGACTTTTGATGAACCACATCTCCTTGGACTTGTTTACAATACTCACGAGATCAGCTCTTGCTGCATGTGTTGCATGTTCTCCAGTAGCTTATTTTTTTCTGCCCGCAAAGTCTAAAACATACATCAGACCTGGTTAGGGTGTTAGTTTGTCATGCAGAATAAGCATAGGATACACAGGCTTTCCCCTCAAAGTACAAAAATAGACTCAGCCCCGTACCTCTATTATGGAAGAACACTCCACAATGGTTAACTTCAGTTCTTTGATATCTTGCTCCTTCTACAGAAATTGTGGAGAAAGAAACACCAAAATGTACACAGCCCAACAACTAGCACAATGAAGTGCATTTATAATATTTACAGTTATGAAGCTTTGTAACCAAAATAACATTATACTCAATCCTACATCACAGCAGTAAGCTGTAAGATTTGAGCAGTCTAAGTAACACAAGGTTAGAAGAATACAGTCAATTATGTAGAAAAAATCTTCTGAGTGCATTCTCTTAGTAACTCCTGAAGCTATGGAGACAGAAAAGCTCTTTCCAAGTGCTATATTTTAATGTATTACTTATCTGGTTTCTGTACCAGCAGTAGCAGGTTAAACTAGACTGAAACACACTAGTTCTGGCTGAAATCCTGGCCTATATGGTGCCTGGCACAAGTTTTAAACCTACCTGACCCTTAAAAGCAGGTTGTAGTGTTCTGAGTTTACTCTCATAAGTTTTCATGATTAAAGGCATAGTGTAGTGCTCTGCAGATTAATCACCACTTAATAGAAGGACTGATGGAGAACCTATCAACCCTCACAATAAGACTGAGGGGTTAGTAGAAGGTAGTAGCTTTCTTAGCTTCACAAACTAGCAACAGGCTTCAGTGATGTTACGCCATTACAACAGAAGATACTGCACAAGAAGAGCTTTTCTTAGGGAAAGTAGAAACTTCAAGAAGGAGCTTTGGTCCTGTCCTCCTTTTTATGACTTCTTCCTACTCTTCCTCTTTAAAAATAGTTGAGGTTTTGGAAAGAGATGAAGCATGTAGAAAGGTAAATAGGAAACGTGAGGTTATAGAACCACATTTCCAGCCTTGGCAGAAACAATAGATGTATAGTGCTGAAGGCTGGGACAAAAATAAATAAAGCATTTTCTAACTTAACATTCCTTCTGCAGGCCTAGAAAAGAAAGGCTGTCATAGTAATGTTTAAGCGATCATCACTACTATTCAGCCTACCTTTGGATAAAGGGCTACAAAAGGTTTGGGTTTTTTTAGCTTGCAGGTGAACCCTTATCCTACAGATCCTGATGCCAACAACCAAATTCAGTTTTCCACACCAGTTTCTTCAAGATTGTACAGACCAGTCACTTTTACCTAAAAAAGCATGCAATCTAGCAGTCTACTTTCAAAATTCCTATTTAGACAATAGAAGCCTTTTTAAAAATAAAAGGATGATACAGAGACCACAAAAAGCTTTGAGTCATTCAAGGAGGAGAAAGTAAATGCTACTTTAAAGGAAAAAGCAAAAAAGTGAATTAATTTGTGCCCTTTGGCTGCTTCCAGGAAAAAAAAAAAAAAAAAAAAAAAAAAAAAAAAAAAAAAAACCAAACCAACCAACCAAACCTATTAAAAAAAAACCTCTCAGCAACAAAATCATCAGCTGGATCACATTGAAGTTATGCTCTCTTGTCACTAGTTGACCTCAGCTGCACACATTTTTTGTCGACAGCAAAAAAAAAAAAAAAAGGTAGTCAATTATTTCATAAACTGATTTAGGGCGCATTCTACTAAATAGCTTAGAAGACAACATGCATAATTCATTAATCTAGAAAATGCCAACCATCTTATGTAGTTTTAATGTCCTTGTTTTCCAATGCAAAATATAAGCTTAAAAACAACATGAGAAATGTTTACTCTTCAGCAAAGCCTAGATAATTACAGCTCAGTAATGAGAAAGGACAAATTTCCTCTTTCATTGGGCTCTGAATAATCATTTCTAGTTTGACACGAAAATTAAGCAATTTAAGATAAAAAGGGAAGGATCTTCTACAGGTACATTCTTTTACCAACTATTGAAGGAAATAGTCTGTAGAAGTTTCTGCATGTTTTCCTGAAGTTTACCAGTTTGTTTTACTAGGCTATGATTTTTTTCTTTTTAAAAATAAAAGCAAAATCCTGAAACCTTTAATAATGCTGATTCATAACCAGGTCCTAAAGCAGATCTCGCCTACTTTGAAGTCATTTATAGGATCAGGTTCTGTAGTATGAGAACAGTAGAAATAAGTGTGTTACAGCGAAGGCTATTGCCATGCCATTCTACAAATAATCCCATAGTCTGTACTTTCAGACAAGACAGTAATGAAGTAAAAGCAACTAACCTGGATCAAGTTTGCCTCTTTATTCACCACAGTAGTCTCATAGATATGTGCCTGGATCTAAAGAATGAAAAGATCAAAAATAATTCCAGCTATCAGTATGTACTGTTAAACAAACCTGCTCTTATCACCCACATCTGGAAGGGGGAAAAAGGGCATCAATATTCCTTGCTTAGAAAAAAATCAAATTCTTCTTTGAATACCTTGCAAAGTCCAAACCTTACACCCAGTTAGAAGCAGAGGTATTCTCTGTTTTTACAGTTACCTTTGTTTCCTCTTCTCTGTCCAGGCAAATGGTTTCAGCAACAGTAGCCAAAGCATGTCTTTCTAATATATTTTCTCAAGTAGTGGGGAAAAAGTTTAGAGGAAAGAATGAAACTGTGGAATTTTTATATTAGCCTGCAGACAACAATTTTCTTAGTCAAAGCTGTTAGACTGCAGTCCTTTAGTACTAACAGGTTCAGGGCCATCTACCTTCCAGAGACAAAAGTTTACTTCACTAGACATGAGTAAACTATAAGCTCTCTTCTTGCTCCTCCTAGACTTGAAGTACTTACCTGAAGCTCTGCTACATTTTTAGACAGCTCCAAAATCTTCTTTTGAAGTCCATCGGTGTCCATGCTATTCCTAATATTCTGAACAAGATACAGAGTGTTTAGGTGCAGCTGAATGGATTGACACAGACCAACATCACAGGAAGGACATGGATCTGTTGGAACGGGTCCAGCAGAGGACCCCAAAAATGATCAGAGGGCTGGAGCACCTCTTCTATGAAGACAGGCTGAGAGAATTTGGGGTTGTTCAGCCTGAAGAAAAGGCTCTGGGGAGTCCTTACAATGGCCTTCTAGTACCTGAAGGGGGCCTACAGGAGAGATGTGGAGGGTATCCTCACCCGGGATTGTAGCAATAGGACAAGGGGTAACTCTTTTTTAAGTGAACAAGGGTAGATTTAGATTAGATGTCAAGAAGAACCCTTTACCGTGAGGGTGGTAAGGCACTGGAACAGGTAGCCCAGGGAATTTGTGGATGCCCCATCCCTGGAAGTGTTCAAGGTCAGGCTGGATAGGGCTTTGAGGAACCTGGTCTAGTGGGAGGTGTCCCTGTTCATGGCAGGGAGGTTGGAACTCAATCTTTAAGGTCCCTTCCATCCTAAACAATTCTATGACTCATTCTCTGATTCTATGGCAACTTCTTGAAGAAACTAGGCAAAATGACATCTCCACCCCCAAGCTACCACCTACTCTCCAACACCACCAGCATTTCTACACATACATTGTATATGCTTGCCCCACTGAAACTGTTTCTGCTATTTTCCCCCCATTTCTTCAGAGCACAAAAAAAACCCAAAACAAACAACCCCACCTCAAAATGTGGCTTACAAGAACTATCAGACTTAGAGAGCTAAAGAAAAGCTTTCAGGTGTGCAGAATGAGAATTATTTTTGCAAAGATACAGCTTAACAGCTATTTGGATTTATGAGACTAATCTTGAGCATGGTAAACATGCAAAGAACAATGACCACCATGTTGTTATAATAGATAATAAATCCCTGAATCCATGAGGTGCTTCTTGTCATTACTATGCATGATTTAACCTGTTTCTCTATTTCATCCTATTTAGTCTAAAATACAGGCTGCATCCAAGTTCAAAAACCATTTTATAACCCGATACATCCAATTTTATAGAATATTTACTTTAATGAAACAAAGAAAGTAAGAATTAATAGCTTTCCTCTGAGCAAAATAATTGAAAGAATGAAAAAGAAAGTATAGAGAACCTAGAAATATAGCTCAATAAGCAGTACATTCCCTACAAGTCTTCTGCAGGTCCTTAGTCAGTGCCAGTGGATCCATCTGCAAAGATCTTAAAGAAGGGAAACTGAAACAAACATGAAAAGAAGAACGAACGAACAAACTATAACTATTTGGAATTTGTCTATAAAGCTTTAAAAGACAGGGGGGAAAAAAAAGGCTATTTGGTTTTTCTTCTCCCCCATACTTCTCCAACCTTGTACCCTTATGTTCCCAACAAACAGAAAGACTAAAGCAGAGTGCAACTTCACGATATAAAGTTTTATAAGTCATCTTTTTAAGATGTAAGATATTCTGATAACCTAATTAACATGTCAGCCTTCAAGGTCTGGTAAACATTTCATCTTTTAATGGTAGAGCTTTTAGCTAGAAAAGAACATGTGCTTGTGAAGTTGTGATTTATTTTACCTCATCTTGGAGAGAAGTAATTTTGTTGAGGAGAGACTGATTTTCTTTTTCCTGATCAGGTTTATTAAAAAAAAAAAAACCAAAGTGTTATTTTCAGCGTGTCAAGTTCAACATACAAAGCCAAAAAAAGCCAAAAAGGCCACAAACATATCCAGAGCTAATATGAAGCTGTGGTGTTCCGTTCCTCTGCTTCAGACAGCACAGCAAAAAGGGATGCTTTACATCTCATCTCTTACAGTCACAGAAGCTTTTCTACTCAGACATCCGGGGTGCAATTTGGATGCTCTCATGTAGGCAGCTTGTGCCTTTTGAGACATGCCAAGGTGTGTTGCCTGGCTTCCATCTGTCAGTCCAGAATGGACAGGCTTCTCATAGCCCCTTGCCATATCTGCCAGCTTGTATGGACATTAAGAATAACCTAGGGATGTTTTGGAAAGTGACTCTTTTGTGTGGACATCCGAACAGAGACTTCTGTTCCTACTGGTCCTAGAAAACTCATGTGAATTCCTGGCAGAACATCACCAACTTCAGAACAGACAAGGTTCAATGATGGCAGCATGAGAGCTGTTGTCTTTAACTAGTTACATGCAAGACTGGTCCTTTTAAATGTTTACTTTGTTGTAAATGACAATAATAAAGAACCTTCCACGTGAAAACTTCAGTGTTTTTAACACTAGTAAATCACATTTCAAACATTCTCAAAAAGCCCCAGTATCTACTGGTACTGAGAAGGTCAGACTGTTGAGTTTTAGACATTGAGTGGTCATGCCATTGTTACAGCAACATATGAGATGCTGTACAGTGTAAGCTAAGAAGTAAGAGCACCTACTAGCTGTTTATTCTGGCAGAGAATCTGCTGTCTTGTCTCTTCTGACAGGTTCAGGTTGTTTTTTGTGTCTTCTAGTTCTTCTTCCAGTGATTTTGCTTTCAGCACAGAATACTGGATGCTGTGCAGAAGGAAGTAAATCCAGAGAAACTTTAGCAAGTTACTGTTGGTCATTAGGCTCCAAATACCAAGAACAGTATTTTTAGAAACCACCAGGGACTTATTCTTTGGCATAGATACTTAACAGAAGAAGAACAATCTTGATTTTTGTTGAGTAAGTAAAGGCTCACAGACTTGCATTCTATTTATCACTCCCTTCCACTCTCACAGTAAGGAGTGAAACCTCATCAGGCAAGCACAGCATCTGGGGTAGCATGCTTTTTTTTTTTTTTGCATCCACCTAATAATCTAGCTTGTTACAGTTAAATATATCAGGTTACCTGAGCACCTGAGCATTGTAAAGATGAGTTTGCTAGCAGTTACAGAAACCAGTTCAGATAAGCTCTGTATCATTTTCTTACCCTGATTTGATACCCCAACAATATATATTTAACCAGTGGGGCAAGGCCATTTTCCTGGCTAGCTCTATGCTGCAGAGCATCCCAGAGCACATGGTCCATCATGAGGGCACAAGTCCCATGCCAGCTGCACTGCAGGACTCTTGCCTTAATCTCTCAGAAAATACTGGGCACTGTTTGTCAGCTGACATAACTGTGTCACATTTGAATTAATTGGGTCAGGTGAACATTACAAACTGACTATAACAATATGCTCATACTCATTGCATTGATGGGTCCCCAGGCTGCAGCAATACTAAGCTAGTGAGATAATTCACTTTAGTTCCTCACTTTAGGGACTAGCAAAACAGCTTTTACATGCTCATTTCCCCTCTGCCTGGCAGCAAGTGCAAGGTCTAGGATTGGAAGCCTTATAGTGCTTGGCTGTTCTCTTGGTAATATTAAGCTTTTTTTTTTTTTTTTACTTTATTTTTTGTTTATTTGATTTTGCTTTACCTTATGTTTCTACCTGTGTGCATCTGCAACACCTCATGCTGCAAGAGCCAGGCCATAAGATGAACGACTGATTTTATAAGAACCAGGAGATACAGGCATAACAATCAGGAAATAGAATGAAAACTTACAGGTATTACATTAAGTCAAGAAATTTGCTGTTAAATTTGGCGACCGTTTTACTCTTGGTGTTTTAGCACTTGGTGAGGCTAAAAACAAAGCAAGACTGGACCACCTGGAAGAATATAGGCTTGCCCATGGCCACTACATTGTAGAACTGGTACCCTCAGTGTCTCCCACCTTTTTATTTGTTGATGCAGATCCTCATTATCTGCCAATAGCTTATTGTTGGTCTCATCCACAGTTTCCAGTGTGAGCTTCAGCTTGATATTCTCTTCCTGAAGCTTCTGGTTGCTGTACTGCAGGTCAGCAACACAGGTTATCAAGTCAGAAGTCTCCCTGCTCCAGTAAAAAAAAAAAAAACAGGAAAGACTGAGAAAGGTGGTTTGATTCAGTTTCTTTAAAAATCCCTATGTTGTGCTGCACTGATTAGAGGGGTGAGAGGACATAACCACCAAAGATTTGTAACACCGCATTGTATAGTTATTTGTTCTGCACAGAGATGGTAGATCAGATCAGTTCTGTAATTCTACAAAAACCAGGAACTGTTTTGTTTTTAAGCACTTCTGTTTTTTTTTTTTAAAATGCTCCCTGCAATTGAAGTATGCCACCAAACAAGTGCCACACCTGGATGTCTACATAACAATATCTTCAACCTTTGCTAACTACCTTTTAAGGCCACCACTAATACTTTTGGATTAACTCTAAAGTTTACAGATTCCTTCTTTTCCTCTAAACTATCATCCACTTATGTTTTCCACTGGAACTTGAATAAGGACAACCCTTTTGAGATCCTGAGAAGCGATAGGGTAGCATCAGAACACAGATTAAGATTTCTGACAATGCATAAAACAAAAAATGAGCAAACAGCACAAGTTTCAAAGATAAGCATCTGAGTCAGTCAAAACTATAAAAAAAAAAAGATTATTAAAAAATCCAAACAAACTCCACGGCCAGATATTCAGTCTTCTATTGTCACTCACCTAAGAACTTGGGCAGGGGGAATGGGTGGGGTGGGAGAAGGAACGAGTTAGTTTAAAAAGGAAAAGAAACACATGACAAAACTCTGACTACAGGGAATTAAAGAGGAAAATGGACACAGAAAGACCAAGATATCAGTAGGAAGAAGTATTGTGTCTTTAAGCCTGAGCAGAAGCTGTGGAGAAGAAAGCGATAGCATCAAGAGCTAGTGCAGACTGAGGTCAGCATAAGAAACTCTGCAAAGATAGTTTCTGAAACAGCAATTCTAGAAATTGCTCTCAAGTAATTCAAAGCTAGGGGTACTAAATACTGAGAAAGAATTTTTTAAATGGACTTACATATCTCCTTTAGACACATCACCTCCAAAGGCCTCCAAGCTTCCTGATGTAACATTCATCTGGACATGCATCTTTTTAGCTGAAAGAAGTGGCATTTTTCATTACAGAGTAAGAAAGTGGAGCTTTCTTGAATAAGAACAGAGTAAAACGGTCTGCACCTTCAGAGATGTTCTTGTGCACTTTTAGTTCCAGGTCTTCTATGCTTGCGGTTAGTTCCTCAGTGGCACTATCTTTCCTGAAACAAGGAAGCATTAAGAGTCACAAAATCAGTATGACACTAGATTGCTTACTAACCATGTAGCATTTAAAATGTTTCAGCCAAAACCCACACTGTGGTCACAGTATCCCAATACCATCTTTGTTCCAGAATACAGAAGGCGCAAGCCACAGGAGAACTTTCTACTCTCCTGTTTTCACAGACGCTTTTATGAGATAGATCGATAAAACCATTACCATTTTCTCTTACAGTCTTCAATCCACTCTTTCATGATGGCATGATAAGTTTCCAGGTCCATGGAGACATCTTTCTGATCCGGGTCAAGCATGTTACACAGCTCTTCAAGACCACTGTCTTCTGATCCCCGACTAGTTGTATGTCTCAAAAAATCAACTATCTTGGAAACAACTACTTTTCCTAAAATAGATACAGACATCCGTGTGCCAGACTCTGAAGTCTAGTAGGTCATTATAAAAAGGTATTAGAGGGCATGCTACTGATCTGCACAAGAAGAACAAACGATATTTGCTACACTGCTGCTTTCAGGTCTCTCATCAAATTGGGCAAACCCTGTAACTGACATTATCTTACTCTGCTCGATGACTCCTTTCTCTACCACTCTATCACTTTTAGTCACGTCTGAGGTAGAATGCAGAGGAATTATCTCTAGCTCTGAAGTTTTCTGAAGTTCTCTTTTCTAACAGGAAAAAAAAATATTTAAAAGAAATATGCAATCATTTCCAATAAGCTTGATTTCTAGAAGAATGTTGCTCCTTTATTTCCTCTGCACTGAAATGCAGTAAAGATCAGCTGAGGGGAGTGAAGGGAAGGAGGTGGGAAGAGGCAGGCACTGTGCAAAAGATGCATATTTATTCTGCATTTGCCACACACAGAGCCACCTAAGGGAGCTAGCCAGACTACACGTATTCCTGAGACTGGCACATGTCAGGAATCATAACATGATCTCAGCCTTGAAAGTTTCCCAAGAGGAGAATAAAATGAAGCAATGAGAAATCACTGGCAAACCTGTACGCTCTGTGTCACACGCAAAGAAGATAGTTGTCAGCAAGTCTTCTTCACAGATCAAGTTCACATCATACACATTGTCAGCTTTGTACCCCAGTGACTGCTTCCATCCTACAAAGAACAATTTTGCTGCTCTCCGTCTTTGTTTGCTCACAGCAACCTTCACGGCCTGCAGCTCCTAACTACAGTATTATGTTTGTAATAGCACAGGCATACACGGCCTACCACACTTTGAATGACATATTTTAAAAAAAAGTTTAAGATGATTATAAAAGCAAAACCAACCAACTAGCTGCATGTCCCCACTAATAATAACAGAGCTTTTATTGCCAAGTAACACCAGAAACTGTTCACAGCTGGATCCTCTGTGTAGGGAGCTGGTTTAGTTTAGGTATCTACTTGTATATGTGCAAGTTTGGCAACCCTGGTTATTCTTTTGCATGAAGTAAACAAAAAAACCACTTATTACTCCCTCACTTTTTACACATACATCAGTATTTTTAAAATAAAAATTAAGATTTCACTCAACTCTTTTTGCAGTCTTACTAGATTTCAGCAATTCTAAAAACATTGTTTCTAGCTTAAGTAGTAAATAAACTTCATCTATGTAGTTCAGATGTCTAGGATTTTGGATTGGGAATTTCTCCTACCCTCCCCGCCATGATTTTTACCTCTTTCACTCAAAGATAATACTTTTGGCACAGGAGATTGCATCACAGAACTTTCTGACTTTTTATCTGATGTGAAGAAATATAAATTTGGACTTGATGTAAGATGTTTCTGTTCACAAAGTACATCTTTAGATTCAGTATTTGATAAAGCACACAATTTGTTCCAGGTATTAGCCTCTCTGGATCCGAAGTAGGATGGAGAACAGTTCTCCATAGGGCATACTGGTATCCATGAGTTGCTGGATCTCTCTTCACTTTTAATGATTGATTGCCTAGAGTTTGCAGAACAGGATTCAGAGATACGTCTGAGACAAGGTGACAGCAACTGCAAGTCCGCAGAGACAACACTGTCACTGCTGGGACTGATTAAGTGTGAGCCAGTACTATCATGATGTCTAAAAGTTCTTTTCTTCAGTATTTCTTCTAGATTTTTTTTAACATTGCACTGTGGACTGTCGAAGTTCCGAGACTGAAATTTTGGTATCTGCAAAGCAGGGTTAGAGACTTGGTCCATCATTTGAATAGATTTGATCTTTCTGCATATACTGTCCACTGGGTTATGATGCCGTTTGTTAGCTCCATGTTCAGAAGACATTGTCAATTCACCTCTTTCGTAAAGTATCTGGAAAGAATAGGGACAAGATATAAGACTCAGAATGATCAACATACATGTCACCTTTGTGCCAATTTTTATTTCAGTAGGCAACTTGGAGCTTTGGTATCAAGAAATTTGAAAATGCTTAGTGTATAAATTAGCTGTGAGATAAACCTTCAGTCATGAGGTTTAGTTCTCCAGGGAATAACTAATAACTATTCTCATGGGGCAGGGGGGAGGGGGAGACACAGAGGAATGACAAATAAGAACTGAAGAACTCCCTTCAATGTAGCAGTTGACTATCTTTTTAGATTAAAAGAAACACTAAGCAATAGTACTTCAACATACTCATCCCAAATTGGATATTTATTTTTCATATAAAGTATTCATTAACAAGCAACAAAAACCTAACACAACTTTTGTGACTATTACTTCTGAGCAGGTTTGTAGCATGTACTTCCTTCCTTGGTTCCATAACTTTTTACACAGGTTAACAGCAATAACTGTCCAGCTATATATTGAAGGCATGCCCTACAGCTATAGACATTATCAGTTTCTGAACTCTTTCAGTAGCCTCCCAACCCTGCAAGCCACAGCTATATAAGTCTGCTGAAGTATTCTGAGCCTGCAGCATTCTCAATACCACCTCAGGACAGGTTTCAGAAGCCAATGTTTACATGAAGTTTACTTTTGGAAAAATATTAGGCTGCCTGTCAGGGTTTGCACTCTGTAGGTGCCGGCTTGGGGGATACAGTGAGGTAAGAAAAGCAAGTGCAACAAGCGTGTCATCATTTCAGTGAGCCTATCAAGAACAAAAAGACAAAACCCAGTTGTTACTAATTACTGTTAAGTAGCCACAACTACAGCTGTCACACTACCACAGAGGGAATTACTCAAGATACACACCCTTCAGAAGCTCTTCAGTTCTATATGTATTTTTATTATCTATCTCACAGATAATGTTTTAAAAGATATTTCCAATAATATAAGCACATGTGCACAACCAAGTCATGGAAGATGCATTTTGCAACGATATCACCTTTCAATTTAGATTTGTTTCTACCTTGCAATTTACAATCTTCTCTTCTGAACTGAGCAGCTGTGAGCTTTCATCAGTGACCCACTATGGACTTCGCTCACAGTTCCTCACCCAAAAAAGAGCATCTATTGAAACAGCAGCACTAAGCACTTCAGCAGAGGTTTGTGACAGCCATCAGAAGCTTGGCTGCCATTTGAAAGAAACAAAGGGGAAATAAGCAATACTATTAGAATTCAGGTATGACACCTAGATCATTACAAGAGATAATATTTTAAAAAAAAGAAAATAATGCATCAGACAAAGGTAGCAGATCCCAAGAATCTTATCTTAAGTGATATTTTGCAGCTATGTATCTACCTTCCAGCACTCTACCACTTTCAGCTCCTCAGCTCTGAAAATGCACTGTATTGCTTCTCTCCAGAAGATTATATAAAAGGTTAAAAAAGAGCAATAAACCAAAGCACACACCAAAACCAACATTTGATTTGAAGTAAGAAGCAAGGAAGCAGCTAGGAGCTTGGTATATGTTAACTGCTTAACCTATACAACCAGCAACAGCAATCCTCAGATCCTCCAAGACTGGGTTTTACTCATAGCCAGCCCATCAGGAGGGTACCATTACCGACCAGACTTCTGTTAGGAGTAGAGTGGGAGGAAAATGAAACAACAGCTTTATAGCTAGAGCTCATGAGGTGGCTTATGCTTGTAAGAGGGACTGACAGAGTTGCCCACAGAAGTGGTACACTGGACTCCTTGACTCTGAAGGGGTTTCCCCCTGCATACTATAAATATCAACTTGCCCCCAGAAGGATCTAAAATTCACTGAACTGTATCTTTTTACTCAAACTGTTCATCAAGAAACAAAACGAAGCAACCTCTCTCTCCCCAAGCAGTTAGCTCCCTGCTCCGTTTATAGGTCAAAAGAAATAGTTCTTTTCTCAAAAACAAACATGCTTTTCTAGCATTTAACGCAAGAGTTGCTGCTTGTATAATCTTGTGACACAAAGAGTAAAATCACATGTACTTATTCATTGATCTAGATTGCAATAGACACAAGTACTTAATATTTTCCTTAAATTGGTTTATTACAAGTGTTCTACATGCTAGCAGCTTGGTTTTATATATGCAGAGGCAAGATTTCCAAGTTTATTTTTCTACCATTGTTTCTGCAAGTAAAAAATTACCTTGATGATCTTATCTTTAGCCACAGGACTACTTAAAAACAACTTAACAATCCAATAGTAAGAATCTCAGAATAATTTTAGAGAAGACAGTACTTTTTGTTATTATGGCCAATTTAAAATATTTACTCCATGAAAAAATAAATGCCAAGAAGTTGAAGCTGTCTCCTATATTAGGGATATAGAATATTATTGAAAAGAAAAACTTACAAACATTGCAACTAGATTTAACTACATTTGCTAAGTGCACAAGGGCCTTCAAGCACATAAGCAATGCTCCATTAAAGAATACTAGCCCTTTTACCTACAACTTGTTTCTAAATATTGCTTATATTTCCCCATTGAAATAAAAAAAACCCCAAAATACCAAAAAAACTCCCAATCCAACACATTATACTTACAATAGCATATAGAGAAAAAAACACAAACCACCTATTGCCCTCTACTAGAGCTAGCACAAAATAACAAACACTACCTTAGCTGTTCTTCTATCAAGACTCCCTGAATGGTACTTAAATTAGCAGAGGGCTCATTTGGTGGAAAATCAGCTTTACAAGGTACACCTGGTGCTGCCTGTTACTTAGCTCTCAGGCTGAGAGGGAAAATGATCTGCAATGAGGCACAAATCAACCATAAGTCTCCAGCTTTCTAGTCCTTCTACTTGTTCTCTCACATCTCTCCTACAGGTGTTAAATGAATTGCCTGTAATTTCAAGGCATCGTGAATTCTCCCTGCTATTCTACTTTTACTTTTAAACAGTGATAGCTCACTGCTGTGTCTGAACTCAGGTACCCAGGATGTTTGTCACTTCTATTATCGGTTCTTTCTTACTTTTCCCACCTTCTGCAAAGTTTCAAGCTGGAGCAGATCTCCCCTCATTTCTCCTGTGACAGTTTGTGCAGAGAATCCAGAGACGGTATAAACTTGATAGCTCTTACCACTTTTTAAAGGAAGGCAAAGTTTAAGTGCCTTGGGCTGATAACATATTAAAGATTCTCTGCATTAGTGTCTGCTCTGTGCTTTGTTCTGTCAGCAAAAAGAAAGAGTTTTTTCATTAGGACTGTTAAAAAAGTCCTCTTTTTAGTATTAAATTCTCAAACAAGGTTTGCATTTGAATACTGTGGATACTTAGATATATGCTGTACAAATAACTGGAAATACAATAATGTTGTTGAGGGACTACTACCACCTGCGCAGGACTTACTAACTGTACTGTCCATCAGACTTCTCCAAACACTTGGAGAAATGACACTTTTCAATCTACCATGGGCTAGTTCAGCATTCCTGGGAAAAAAAGTGCTCTCACAGGTACTTTGCAATTCAAACCCAAAATGTGGAAGTGAGCTGACATTGCTGTTCCTTTTTTTGTGGTAAAACAGTTAAATAAAAGTGAAAACTGGGTACTGTCATCCAGCAGCATTACCAAAGACCATGGAGCTGATGTGTTTGGTTCTGGTTTGATTAGCAGATGGGTGTTTTTGATCAGACACTCTTCCAGGAGTAAAGCTGGTAATAATAGAGGTAACATTTCTGAGATCAAACCAATCCAGGTGAGGATCCTTTCTCTATTCTCTTGTCTTTGAGAGATTGATGTGCATGGGAAGATTTTTAAATTAGTAGTTTGAAGAGAAAACCTCACACACTAACACAGTACCCCTATTTTCTCATAGCTTGACAGGAACAAGTGATTACTACTCAGGAAGGCTCCTTCAGGTGATGGTTATTTGTGCTGCTGTACAGCTGGCAGAGCAAGCACTGAACACGTGCAGGAGCAAATGACCTATGCCCACAGACCTTGCAAAATAAACTGAGAGATGGAGAGAAAAGTAGGGGCACAGGAAGCAGTGCTTCACTCACAAGGTCTGAGATATAAGCTAAATGCCTGATACACTGTTAAGTCTCAACGGCATAGTCTGCCTCCTCTTCACATTGCTTCAGGTGGCAAACGCCACGCGACTTTGTAGAGAGTTAAGCATAACTGTGTAACAGCTAAGCTGTTAATTAACTCTGCTTGAGTACAAACATTAAAGAAACAATAAAGTTTCTAAACTAAAAAGAGCAGCAGGTCTTTTCCATTGTATTCCTTCAGGACAGGTAGAATCACATGCTCATCTAACGACTGCATCAGCTTGTGGGTTTTCCGCTATTTCATTCAGCTCTTCAGAAAGAAATACTTGCAACTTGCTGTGAGATCATGACTCAGTGATGTGAGGGATCCGGTAGTAGGAAATTCCAACCATCCCAAATTTGCCTGGTGTGCAGTTCAAATACATGCAGCTCATGGCCCATCTTTGCTGTGGTACACCATGTATTGCTTTGAGCGTCACTATAGACTGAGACAGGTAAGCACTGACAGACCTGGTTGAAGTGGTTTCCCACCCACTCTGGGAGCATCTGAAATGTCTGTCAGTTCTGATGACCTGGTGCATCAGATAGAGTTATTTATTCTCCCCTAAATTGGACTTCTACCTCTAGAACAATGCTTTGTTTGAAAAAACAATTATGTTTGTTGTTACATGAATGTAACACAAAAAGTTACTCTTATTTTAGTAGGATTCCTGTTCACTGCATGGTGAGATTAAAATACATACTATTTAAGGATGCGCCTCATGTTTAGTATGCATGGGCAAATATCCAGGACAAAAGTTTTCAAAGTTTAACAAGTGCTCATGCAGCAGAGTTCTTAAGTTATTTGATTTGTCTTGAAAACAATCCCCAAGGTTTCCTGTTTGGCGCTCTGAGGTTGGTGAGGCACTGGAACAGGTTGCCCAGAGAAGCTGTGGATGCCCCATTCCTGGGAGTGTTCAAGGTCAGGCTGGATGGGGCTTTGAGCAACCTGGTCTAGTGGGAGGTGTCCCTGCCCAGGGCAAGGGGGTTGGAACTAGGTGATCTTTAAGTTCCCTTCCAACTCTAACCATTCTATGATTCTGTTTTGCATATAAATATATGTATTTATGTATAAATATATCACCCTCTTCCTCGCAGTATGCATGGGTAAGGAAAACCAGCCTAAGAGGCTGTACATTTTATGTACCAAGCTTGCAGAGTTTGGGTGCTTTGTCTGTCAAGAACATGGAGCAGGCTGTTTCAGCCTCTGACATCTGACTATCTGGTTATCACGTAGTCTCTCGGTGTAACTTGCTTTTTTCCCTCTCTCCCAATTCTCTCCACTGTTTACAATGAAATGTTAGCATTCAGCTGCTCAGCAGCAGCATGTATTTCTTGCCCAGCTTCCTGGGTGAGACAGTCTGACAAACATACTGCTCAGCCAAGAGGAGATGACTGCTTGCGTAATGCTCACATAGTTTGTAGCCCGCTAGGTAGCTTCTTGACAAAGACAGAAATCCTCTTTGCCACTCATGGGGGTGGAAGAAAAGGTCAGATGACTCCTTGGCCTTTGGTGCTTCTGTCACTACAGAGAGGTACATTCTGCGAGATACTTTCAGTAGTATCTGCCTGCCTGAAGAGCTGTACAGCTTCTGCTAACGTACTTTGTAAATGCCTGTACTTAGATTGTTTGGTCTCTTTTGTAACTTGCAAACTGGAAAAAGCTATTTTTCATCTGCTCTTTTCTCCTGGTGTTTGCCCCAGATGTGTACATTGCTGAAAAAAAAAAAAGTGGGACCATCCTGTGGTTCACTGAACTTTGAAAGTAATACCTCTTTCTCTGATGTTTACATCTTTTAAATATTTGTGGACTTCCACTCTTTCCAGATACTTTTAAAAATCACTCTCACCACATAACATATTTAATTTTACATAGAATTAGCCCTTCAATTTTCTTCTCTTTCAACAATACACTTCTGAGAATAGTAGTGCCCGGACCTTCTTATTTTTCAGTCTTCCATGACAGTTCACAGTCTTTTAAGGGGCTATGGTTGGCATGTACAAACCAGAAATACACAGTGCTAGGTGCTGTTCAGATGCCAAAGAGTTAACAAACTCTTTCCCAAAGAGTTAACAAACAAGCATCAAAGCACAAAGGAAATGAGAATAAGCAAAAGAGACAAAGTTCAGAAATCTGAGGAGATTTATACCCTGACACCATCAGAGCACCGTATTTGTTGACGTAGCTACTGGCCACCTACACACAACTGCTACACCTTGTACTCAAGAGCAAGCAATGGTCCTTACCAGTAGCTTAAAAATAGACAAGCACAATGACTGCAGCCTGTATTTTTAAGGAAAGGTTTGGGAAAGTACATGGTCATGACGCAAGTCAGTGTTGTATGTTTGACCTCACTAGGTAAAACTCCACCATATGAGAACTTTTTCACCCACCTCAGCACTGAACTTCAATCCCAGAAATTGGCTTTTTATCATTTACAGTGTCAGGATAAGCAGTCTCTGCCCTTTAGATCATCTTTAAGAATAGGAATAGGTTATGTTCTTTCTAATAAGGGGCCCTGCTGCTGCAGCAAGCTTCACTCTTACTTCCCTCACTTAGGGTATTGATTACATGCCAAAGCCACTTCCTCATTTACGTGAATCAGCTCATAAATGACAGGATTGACAATGAGTGTTTCATGTAGAGCTCATCATCCTGAAGTGCTGTAGTTTTTTAGTGTGTTATGATCCATAACCCAATTATAGACTACTTCTTTTTTCAAGTGCAAGCTTACATATACTCATACACATCCACATGTTTTCTTGTGACTGCAAACACCCTCAGTACGTGGGTTTCCTTCCCAAAGTATTGCCTCCTGCTGCTGTTTGCAAATGAAAGATGTCCCATTTGCCATCTTAAAAGTAGGTAGATTTCTGGGAAGAGTGAGGTGACCACCTTCTCATAGGATCATGACAAGAAAGAACTGTGAAGGGGGAAGAGTCTTTTAAATTTTAATCGCTGAAGTAGAATTGACAAACCTGGAGTTTCTTGTTGTGCACGCAGACTTCTTACAGAGTTCCAGGGAGATGGTGTTAAAATATGTTTTTTGAAGCACCAAACCAACTTAGAATTGCTGGTCATAGTGAAAATAAATGGTTTTAGGGCCATAATCCAGAAAGACACAGAGAATTTAAGGTAAAAGTTAAAAACTTTGGAAAAAAAAAAAGAAATTCAATTTAGGATTGATGCTGTGTGTGCAAAATGCTGTCTGAAACAAATGAAGAGACATGGGTATCTTCAAAGGGGAATTTAGTCTTTATCTCTTAATGCTTTACACTGCAACCAGAGGGTACTCTTTCAGGGTGTTTTTTGATGAAGTGATGCAGTTCCTAGTCAAAAGTGGTTAGTGACATTTTATGTGCTCTAGGGATCCTGCCTGCCCTTTAGCTGCCTCTCCATAAGTCTTGGATCTCTTGCAGGCCCTGTGTCACAGCTGGCAGATCCAAGTGTATGTCTCAAATACCCTGGATGGTGTTTGGGAAAAGTAGCCTATCTCTTGCTACTGGCTGAAACTAAACACTTCACTTTTAGATGCCTTATTGCCATTGTGGTACAACATTAAAAACATGTAATTTAAGAGGATGCTGTCAAAGCCCTGCATTTACTCTTGAGCTGATGGTAACCTGACCCTGCAATAATCCAGTTCAGGTTTTAACCTGTCCAGTCCAGCTTCCTGCTGCCCTCCAGGCAGCCTCATGCAAACCTTTCTCTATAAGGAGGTGAGTGGGACTCCAGCAGTACAGCCAGGCTTGGAAGAGAGAGTGACAACACTAACTCAGAGCAGCTCAGACTTTGCAAAGTGGTCAAGAGGTAAGAAGAAGTGAAGCTGTTGTTCTACAGTGTGGTAACAACATAAATCTTTATACACACCTCCATTCTCTTCCCCTTTCCCCTCAATTCCAACAGAAGGGTCTGAGCTGGTTATCTTCACGTTTAGTTTGTGTTAACTTGTCTCATTCTGTTGGCAGGAGAACCAGGGCTTATTTTCAGCACCAAACTCATTCTTTTTTTTTTCTACCACAAGGAGAACCATTGTGGAGAGAATATACTTTACATTGAGCAATACCAAAAGTAAGGGGTTAATTTTCACAGACTGAGTTGTGTGTTTTGATTCTGGCCCTGTCGTCTGTGCATAAAGGGAGGCTCTGAAGTCACTCCATAAGGAAACAGGTGAATAACTTTGTCTTTTCCAAGTCTCTGCTTGTTAAATGTCTCCTGGATGCAATACAGAGCCCCCTTTTAAGAGCTAAGGGTTAAACATCATCAAGAAATGTCTCTGATCTGTTGGAGCAAGAGGAAAAGAGCAGGGAAAATGTAAACTTCACCTTGAAGTAGATGCAAATAGAAACCTTTCTGCTGGCTAGAATGCATCATAGCATGGCCTTTTTAAAAAGATAGAGGTATAATAGGAGCTCCCAGCCACGACAAGAGCTTCTTGAAGCCAAAACCCAAACATTTCTTGCATCTGTACTAGAATGAACTGTAGCTAATGCCACTTCTGTATATTCAATGAACAATTCTGTCTGGCACGAGCAGAGAGCAGAACAATATCCCCCTAAAAGCAGGAGAGCAATTGTGCCTTTACTAATTGTGCTTCAGAGCAGTTTCCACAGGCACATTAGGGAAAAGCTAATAAGAAGCCTTAGTAGTGACTATCTGCATACTCCTCATGCAGACTCCACATACATGAGCATGTGTTTGTTGCATATACAGGCTGACCCGTATTTTTGCTAAACACAGGCTGGTCCCGTTTGTGATGCCGCCGCTGTAAACTCTCTATTGGCCAGTCTTCTAACCAGCAAATTTCTAGTTTCTTGTTTGCTTTGCTACCTCTTCTGCTTTCCATTTCACAAAGGAAAAAAGGAAGGAGAGAAAAACCCTAGCTACAAAATCAAGCATGATCAGTTCTTCGCCTGAGGACCAAACCCACTATCCATTACTGCGATGAGTACGGGGATCACTTAGAAGTAGCTCATGGAAATGGCTTCTCTCACTGCCACTTCCTGCCTTTTTTCCTGTTTACTACTCCACTGTTTGACTTGTTCAAGCCCACAATCTGGGCTTTTATTCCAACCAATCCATGAGACAGAAAAGTGTTTCCAACTATTAGCGATTGGTGGGGTTTTTGGTGCTTTTTTTTTATTTATTCAACTATGTATTTTTACTTGTGTGTAAGAAAACTAGATGGAAGAGATCGGTAGAGAATCAAGCAAGAAACTGAATCCTCTAAATGCCGGGAATAACCTCAAGCTAGTAGCACTGGGTAAGTCACCTCTTTTTCTTGTTGTTGGCTTGTTATGACTGGAGAGTAGTTTGCTCACTTTTTCAGCTCCCACAATGGATAGCAATATGATATATGTTGAATTATCCCAGGTAATCACTCGTCATTCATATTAATACCTGCTCTGGCTGTGGTTATGGATCATCTAGCAAGAAGGTGGCGTATTGCAAATGTACAGGGTTGATGCTGATGTATTCAGAAGGTATTCACCTAGCTAATGGGGTGCATCTCCAAGTGTATCCATCTTTCAATCATTTCTCTGACTTCCTGCAAGACTACAGGTTTCCCTCGGGAGTCATCAGACCTTCTACTTCTCCATCTACAGGGCTGACAGGAGATCCCTTTAGACTCCTCCGCCCTACCACAGAAGGGGAGGATACCTTCACTCCAAAGATTTAAAAAGGGACCCTGAAACCTGTAAGAGATCTTGTAACACATCATCCCAAGAAAAGGAGACTGAAGATTTGCCACTGAACTAAGTATGAAGGTGAGTGAGGCTCTTTTGGTGTGTGGGAAACATTTACTTTGCAATTTATACTTTTTCATATGAATATGATGTTTAAGAACTGCAAGGGGTCTTTGTGATTTTAATTTAAAAATGACCCAAGAGGACTATAAACATAGTTATATTCAGTGTGCTTGAAAAAATTGCATTAAAAAATCATTAATTGCACAATGTGCTCTTAAAACTAGGGTGAATTAAAGCACTATGAATCGTAATGTCAAATGCTCTCTGTTGCCCAGCCCTTGTTATCAATGCATGAATAACAACATAGTCTGTGTGAACAAGCAGAGAAGCAACTTCTTTGAAGCAGAAGAATCATGTTTAAAGGTTTCATTTGCATGTGCTGCATCAGTGAACAAACTCCAAGAATCAAACCAGCCTCTCTTGTGACATGTGTGTAATCATGGTTGATGCAAATAGGATACTAATTTTAAAAACTTTTTTTTCCTGAGGAAGTAGTGATCTACTCTTTGGTTGGTTGGATGGTTGGTTAGCTGGTTGGTTAGTTGGTTTGAAATGGCAAGTCCCCTACATTTGCTTCTTGCATAAACTCTATCATCAAGGTTTGGTAAGATTAAGATATACTTTATATTTTCTTTACACTTTAGTTTGTACGTTAGTCTCACTTCTGAAGAATCTAATGTCCTTGTAAATAGAAGCACAAACGCTGCTTGGGTCGATGGCAGTTTTCACCAGTATAGATCTTTTAGAATGAATATTAATAAAAAGAGTAAAGTATGTTTGATTTAATAATCATCCTACCACCAGATCACTGTGTACTGAAGCTAAAATAGCCACTGTGCAAGAGCAGGCTTGGCAGCAAGACAGGGAGAAAGGAGGGCCTGGAAATACCCTCACATTTAGATGTGAAGTTGAGAGGATCTACCGACCTGAAAGGCTTTTTCTGGACCTCATGGTTCTTTGTTATGCACAGGGACTGCGTAAACTGTCCGCATCTGCAATGGCACTGTTCTTGGTAGCATCCTTCATATCTTTCTCCTGGAGTGCACCTCAGGTAAACAGCTTGCTCAGGCTCAATGTGCAGCATCTGTGAATCTCACAGGTTGGTGCCACTTAAGTATTTGTACTAGTTAGTAATAGCATGCAATGTTGAAGTGTACTTTTTCTCTTTTTGGCATAAAGGCTCATTTCCAAAGGAGAAACTGGACCCCTCAGTCTATGCTCTATTTGAAGGGTGCACGTAAGTCCCAAGCTCTTTCCACTTTGAGGAGATAACTTTCTCTGCCATTGGATTATTCCTAATCTGCTTGGCTCCACACTAACAGTAGATCCTTGAGGATGCAGTGGACGTAGAAGTTCTGAAGCCTGCAGGGATGTGTTAATTGTTGTTTTGTCTTGTCTCCAAAACAGTGGCTTTGCCAGTATTATTTTTATTTTGAAAAAAAATCAAATTGAAGAAAGTGTCGGAAGAAGAAAAACAAACCAGAGTACTGAAAACGTAGAAAGTTTGAAGCTTGATTGTAAAACTCATTGGAAAAGCAGTTTCCTTATCCAAAATGTTCTTAAGGGTGTTTAAGATGTACTGGGTATAGTTTTCATTTCTTATTCTCACTCAGGATTTATTATAACATCTTCTTGAGCAATAGGAGAACACACTTTCCTATTACAAGCATCTTGCATTAGGGTTGGTATTAAGACCACAAGCAATCTCTTCTAAGGAGAATTTGGATGGCAGTGTTATCAATATTGTGGTATTAAGGTTGTGTAAAAGACCTTTTGAGTTTCTAATGTTAGTCCAGAGTTAAAGAAGAATTAAATATAAAGATAAAATTTAGAGCCAAAGAGACATTTTGTCCTTCGATGCAAGCCCATTAAATTTAACAGAACTATTATTTTTTTAAAAAAACCCTCTATTCTGAATTGTTGTTTCATAATTAAAAGCTATCAGGCAGGATAGGTATTAAAAGAACAAGTAAAATAGCTTAATTGAAATGAAAAAAAAAATAATTTAAGCTCACAATCCAGAAAGAAATGCAAAAGGGAGACAATACACATAATAACGATACAAAGTAAATATAGGCTCCAAATATAGGCTGTAAGTGTAACTGGAAGAAGTCCTAGTAACATTAATAAAATTATTTCTATTTGTAAAAGCAAAGAATTTGGCCTTTATTTCATTCGTTTACATCTTCCAACTGAATAATGCATGCACTGTGTTACTTCTATATTGACCTGTGTAACATTCATATTGATACACAGGAAGAAATGTGATTTTATTTTTTTGCAGTTTTTAATTTTTTAAAAAACCAGAAATATCCCTTTTAAAGCCAATACTTTATAGTCCAGCAAAGAGATTGAAGACTCTTGACCATACAGCAGCCAAGGAAAGCATGAGATAAAACCAGTAAATTCCTCCCTACGTACAGTTCCTCCGGCAGGTTAATACAAGAATGAAAAGGGCTGAAATGCCAGTTCTATGGAATAAAGTATGTCTTGAGTGTTCTGGTTCAGGTTAGGCTGTTGCTGATTGGGAAAACCCCGGGTGGACTTATGCCTCTCATTTTATGTTTGTAGAAATACTGCTATAATTTGTATTTTGAAAAGACTACTTTAGAAATTGTAAAGTAGGAATTACAACAGATTTGGAAGGTTTTTTTCATCCTTTTCCCACTGCTTTTGTAGAGGGACGTCGATTCATCTCAGATGAGAGCCAGCAAAAGGATCTGTATGACAGAATGCAGCTTGGTAAGTGCATGTGCATTGGTGTATGTTTTCATTTTTCCTCACATTATGGGAGAAATCTGTGGAAGCTGGAGGGGATTTGCTTTCCTGGAATTATATTCAATGAAGAAACTAAACTCACTTTTGCTAGTTCCTTCATTCCAAAAAGCAAATTATAAAGTCCCTCTGACTTCCCTCTCTTGTGTGCCTGTGTGACTTCATTCACATAACTATTGTTCCAAACTTACCTGGCTGCTAAGTGGTCATTAAAGGTCATCAATACCTTTGCTTTTCTTTTTGCACTGGAAAAAATCAAATCAATGTATTAATTGTGCTGAACTGACAAGTGACAAAAGTGGACAACATTCACCCATGCTAGATAATGTTTCTGGAAGAAACACAATGTTGTAGCAAAAATATGGGAGACAAAAAAAAAGTTGTTTCTACCTTTTAAGAGACTTTAAAACAGCCTCCTTTTAAGAAAGATTGTTAGCCTCTTCTGCGTTGAATATTTATCTGGCTGATTTTGAACAAAGAACATTATAGAGCAGAAGAGACAGCAGTATTTTTTTCTCTTTGGGTCTCTTGTTATAGAGATAAAAAAGCAAATATCAAAATAAATAAATGCCAGTAAACACTAACAAGCCATGCATCTCTGATTTTATATTTCTAGAAACACGCAGCCAGAACACAAATCCTTTCTCTCTTTCTGAAGCTGCAGCACTGTTCCTCGGTTCCTTACGGAAAGCCCAAGAAGGAGGTAAATGCATGTTTTGTATTACACTGACTTTTTAACAAGCGATTTATCAGTATGTCATTTACTCAGAGTTTAATAAATTGATCTAAAAGACCTGGTTTGAGAAGACATATTGGTCCACAGAGTGCATTGTATTAGAGTGTACATTTACACAGATTAGAACATGAATCAGATAAATGATAATAGGTAAACTTTGTATATTCTGCTTTTAATTTTCTTTTCAGATTTTTATTAGCTTATATTCAAGGGAATGGCTAGGGCTCCTGTTTCTCCAGAATGTGGTTTGCTTGTGAAATTTTCATTTCTCCATTGCCTTTTATGCCCTGGTAGAAAGGCTTAAAAGGATCCTAAAGAGCCCCAGCAGAGGAGCTGTGGGATGCACATCTAGCTCCTGAGAGCTCTGCTGCTGGCATAGCTGACAACAGGTCCCAATGACATTTAGAGGCAGAGCCCTGAAATATCCAGAAAAATCTCACAATTAATTCATGTATTCCCAGCCTCCCAGACATATTGTCTAACCTGTCTCCATTGTCTAACCTTCTCTGTCTCCTCACCACCTGCTTCCTCACTACCTGCTACATGCTTCCACTTCTCACTTCAGAATGTCAGAACCGACATCTCCCTTTCACAACAGCAAAACCTAGCTACTGTCAGGCACAAATAACTTGTTTCCTCATCTGCTTTACGCACATTGCACCCCCGTAGATGAAAACCCCTATACTATGTTTCCCAGCTCCCTCAACCTGCTATAGTTCACCTTTCCTCCCTACACCCGCTTTCCTGAAAAGCCATTATCTTGAACCCCTTATTGTCTGATGCATACATACAGCTCACCAGCTGTGACCCTAAGGCTATGCTATCCATGTCCTCTCTCTTTCTACCTTTCACCTCTGCTGGTAGATAGGCTGGAGAGTTGGGCAGAGAGGAACCTGATGAAATTCAACAAGGGCAAGTGTAGGGTGCTGCACCTGGGGAGAAATAACACCCTGCACCAGTACTGGTTGGGGACTGACCTGCTGGAGAACAGCTCTGAGGTGAAAGACCTGGGTGTTCTGGTGGACAACAGGATGACCATGAGCCAGCAATATGCCCTTGTGGCCAAGAAGGCCAATGGCATCCTGGGGTGCATCAGGAAGACTCTGACCAGCAGGTTGAGGGAGGTTATCCTGCCCCTCTACTCTGCCCCAGTGAGGCCCCATCTGGAGTACTGTGTCCAGTTCTGGGCTCCCCAGTCTTTTTTCAGTGGTATTCAGTGAGAGAACAAGAAGAAATGGGCACAAATCTGTACATAAGAAGTTCCATCTGTACATGAGGAGGGACTTCTTCACTTTGAGGGTGGTAGAGCACTGGAGCAGGCTGCCCAGAGAGGTGGTGGAGTCTCCATCCCTGGAGAAGTTCAAAACGCACCAGGACAAGTCNTGTCCAGTTCTGGGCTCCCCAGTCTTTTTTCAGTGGTATTCAGTGAGAGAACAAGAAGAAATGGGCACAAATCTGTACATAAGAAGTTCCATCTGTACATGAGGAGGGACTTCTTCACTTTGAGGGTGGTAGAGCACTGGAGCAGGCTGCCCAGAGAGGTGGTGGAGTCTCCATCCCTGGAGAAGTTCAAAACGCACCAGGACAAGTCCCCATGCAACATGCTCTAGGTGGACCTGTTTGGCAGTGTTGTTGGATTAGGTGATCTCCAGATGTCCCTTCTAACCTTGTGATTCTGTGACTATTTTTTGGAGATGGGGTTGGGGGGAAAGAAGTTGTTTCAGTTGCTACAGCACTGTGGAGAGTCTGTGCTGTGCTCTGGCCCCCAGGTGCCAGGTGGCTGTTGTATTGCTACAAACACAGGGATTTGTCTAAGTTATTATCTTCCCCTCTTTGGTTCAGGACAGGGAGGAGAAGAAGGTGGCTAGAAGCTACCTTTGTTTCTGATTTTCCTGGTTGTGAGTTCTTTATTCGGGCTCCTAATTTCCATCATCATGACAGGAAGAAAAAGTGCTTTGCTTGAATTAGCAAGTGTGAAGTAAAATCCTCGCAAAGTATGAGTAGTTTTGTACCTTTCACATAGATGAGAGGCAAGACAGGCCTGTTACTGCCTAATTGCCTTTGACATCATCAACAGTGTACAATAAATAACTGTCTTGCCATTGCTGTGATGTCACCTCTCCTTAGTTATCTAAAGTATGCAGCTTTCCTGAAAGGAAAAGAGTGTGTGAGAGAGAAAGGCGGAATTAAAATTAAATGTAATTAATTAAAAATTAAATTAAAAATTAGCATAGTGATTTGGATGAAATATATGAGAAGTTCTAAAGATAAACCAATGAAAGTGTTGTTTGTGTGTTAACAAAAAGAGAAGATCCTCTGAAGTTCACGATTCATAAGTTTTAGCTGTATTTTCCTGCCTATTCCTGTTCCAGAGGAAACAGAGGACAACAACAGCCCCCTAAGAAAAAAAAGGTGACATATCTGAGAGAGCTAAGCAGAACTGGCAGCTTATTTGAAAAATACTGTGTGGAATAACATTGCCATCACTGTAGTAGGGAATAATGACACAGTCAACCCTACAATTTAGAGAAGACCCCTTTCAGGCAATTTTAGAATCCTCTTAACTTGAGAGAAACGTGCAAATAAAGAACAAATACATTATTTTATTTGGTATGAAAAATTTGTGCCTTATACTAAGATATCCCTCTGGCCACAGTTTTTATCCTCGCTCTTCAGCAAACAGAAAAATTCCTACATGAAAAATGAGAGAAGATTTGATTATTTCTACAGGTGCCTGCATGTCATAGCTAAGCAGTCACATTATATTAGTCCTGTGCCTGAGGCACACCTTTCTCATGAAAACTTTGGCTGATTGAAATTCCTTACCTACAGCTTATTTTTCCCCATATTGTTTTGTCTTACAGTTGAAGAAGAAAACAGTGACCACCCTGTCTACTTGACAGATAATCTATCAAATTGGTGAAATATTTCAAATTTCTTTAGTGTTTGTATTGTATCTACCCTGAATTAATGATTTGTGTAAATGGAGTATTTCATCCACCCTCACTTATTTTCCCAAAGAATGACGTATATACTCAATGCAACATTTTGAATGCAAGCTGATTAAATGTTACTGGTTCAGATGAGGAAATTATTTGTTAAATTCCTGCCTTGTTTAGACCATTTTCTATGTCCCATCCAAAATTTAAAATACAATGTACCATCTTACCTGAAAAGATGATTAAAACTGTCTTTTTGGACAACTACTTCGTTAAAAGCAAATTTTTAATAGCATTTGGGAAACCTTTTACCACCTTCCACCCAGCTGTATATTGAAGATCTCTTATTTCTGATAGATTCCTTCACCACTTCACTGCTGGCCTTGTAAGTTGCTGATGGTCAATAAAGTCAGTGCGATATTAAACCAATCCAGCAATCTTTGTCTGCAAAGTAGGTGGGTTTGGTTTTGTTTTCTGTTTGTTTGTTTGTTTGTTTGGGGTTTGGGTTTTTTTTTTTTTGCAGATATTGACTTCAAACTAGAAGAGGGGAGATTTAGATTAGATGGCAGGAAGAAATTTTTCTCTGTGAGGGTGGTGAGGCACTGGAACAGGTTGCCCAGGGAAGTTGTGGATGCCTCATCCCCAGAAGTATTCAAGGCCAGGCTGGATGGGTCTTTGATCAACCTGCTGTAGTGGGAGGAGGTGACCCTGTCCATGGCAGGGGGATTGAAACTCGATGATCTTTAAGGTCCCTTCCAACCCAAACCATTCTATGATGCTATGATTTGTCACAACAGAAAACAGGCAATGACACTTACTTGGACTTTGGTTATGCACACGTGGAAATTTATACTGAAACTATGGAGCAAATCCCACCACATAAAGGGTGGGAATAGGTCTTACAGGATCAGCACCTCGTTAATGACTATGGCACACAGTCACTACTGTTGCCAGAAGGTGCATTGCCTGCTAGAGCTAGTGTTGGTGTCCTAGGTACAAACCTAGTGTCATGCATGACAGCAGGCATGCAGAATATTAATTACATCATTATTGTACTTCTTTATTGTCCTTGTTTCTGAGTTGAAAAAATAGAATTTTCCGTAAATGAGTTAATTATCATTCCATGCTGATAAGGATATATTTAACATTATTTATGTAGTTTTGTGATCTTACTGGAAAGTCCTCTGTAGTTCTCATGTAATTAAAAAGTAGCCACATGATTCTTGTGTGCAAGCAACTATGTTTTATTTTTTTAACCTTTAACCCTAGTTGTGCTTGTCATCTTTTAATGCTGCTCTCCTCTGATCTTTCTCATGACACTGTTAATTGATTTTGTTATCCGACATTAACTATAATGTTGTTTCTCCTTGACACAAAGAAATGCAGCTGAAGGAACAGAGGAATGAATTTCTATCATGGGACTAAAGACTAAAGACATTCAGTAATGGTTTATAATCTATATAATCTCACGGAGGAACAAAACCAGAGAAATCAAATTCTCCTTGTTTGTTCACTTTTAAGCACTAATAGTAGTACATGCTGTATAACATTGCTTTCATTATAAACTTCATCTAAAGACAAATGGTATCCACCAGAATATTTTCATTACTTTAATTGCTCTTTTTTTCAAGCATACTATGAATATCTCAGTGCATCTAAATTATTTTTCAGCATATTTTACAGTATGATCAGTCAGTGCTCAGACCAAAAGTAGAAGGCATATACATCCTTTGGTTTGGTAGTATCATGAAATGTGTACACCTCTAAATATCCCAGGTATACAAAAAGCATTCCCAGATGGTTGATTTTTGTATGTATTCCTGATCTGAGCTTACTAGCTTAAACAAATGTTCACAAATATAATTAAATAGAATAAACATTCTCCTTGTTGTTGAGCTGTTTGTGAAACCCTAATATTTTCAATCTGGCAGATAGTTGCTTATGTAACAGATAGCTGCTACCAAGCCTGTCAGATGGCAGTAACTGTTAGAAATGTGTGACATTTAAGTTAGACAATCTGCTGCCTTGTCTAAATGAAAAGCCATTCTCTTCAACACTGCAAATTCAAAAGGCAGAAGCGTTATGCTGTAGTCAAATTGCCTTCCTACAATGGCTAGTCATTCAAGGCAGAACTAAAATGAGCCTAGAGGCCTGAGGCAGAGTTCACTTTGACCACTGCAGGACCATTTCTGAGAAGAATGGGCATAATATTCACATTAGTCGTATCTCAGAAGTTGTGCACTTTCTGTTACCAGGCAGGTGCTCAAAGCCTGTGAGTTTGCTGAAAGAAATGCAGCTGGGTTTGTGCAAGATGTCATGCCAGCTCTCTGCTCTACCCACGTAACCCAAACGCCATACACACATATACAAGAACCTGCAACCTGGATCATATATGTTGCTTATATTTCTCCTTTAAGACTTGTCCAGAAAGAACAAGTGTAGCTGTCTTAAGGCAACCCTAGCAAGGCCTTCCCACCTTCCACATTTGTCTGTGCTGTGCCTTCATCATTTAGCAATATTTACAATATGCATGGAGTGATCGCATCTTTCAGCACTGCAACGAAGCTGGGTCTGGAATGCTGATAAACAGTTGTTCACCAGCCCGTGGCTACCAGAATATTTTTAGGCAACAAAAGAAGTGCTGGATCACTCTCAGTTGATGTCAAAGCAATTTTGATGACAGGGCATTTGGGGTGAAATGCTTTTCTTCAGTGCAACAGTGCATTGAAATACAAGCAATAATGTCAGACTTGAATTTTTAATTTTTTTTTTTAAGAGATCGTTTAATTTCAATCAATATGCCCTTTAAAGGTTATTGTGTTGGGGCTCTCAGCCATTACATTCTTTAAGCCTGCATGGGAACTTTGATTAAAAGCAGTTTGGGGAGGTATATACATTTCTGGTCTCAAAAATGCACCTGTACTTCGCTTAGTAAACTGTATGAAAGAAAATGTATGAAGTGCCTTTGCTTTCACCACATACAAAGAGTAACTGCTCATTCTTTCATTTATTTTTAAAATGCCTAAAAAAGAGTGACTCCTTTTAAATCCAATTAAGTTTTTGCCATAAAGCCTGAACCTGTCTTCTGAGAATTCTTTCAGGTATCCAGAACACCTTAAGAATGAAAGTCCAATTTTAAAACTGATTTTAGGTGGCCAAAAATACAACGAGACACCTATCTCTTTTATTCTAGGTGGCCTACAGTAAGAACTACATCATCAAGTGTTTGAAAGGTAGGTGTCTAATCAAAGTTGTACAACTAGGCTCCCTCTCAGATTGACAGTGAAAATAAATACCTCGAAAAGTTACCTTGTCCTACCTGATGAAGTACAGGCTGAATCAGTTCCTGGAATTGTCTTTTCTTGAACAGCATGAGAAACTATTGATGCACAAACTTCTAAAATAAAAGGCGAACCTCCTTCCTAATGTCTTCGTGTTGACTTCTGAAGAGCATGTTCAAGCCCTCTCTGCATCTCTAGGAATTTAAATACTTTTGAAAGCTTTCTGTAAGGCAAATGAAATGTCTAGGTCTCATTCATTGTGAGGCTCAATCAATTCCCAAGCACTTTTAAGTTTCAGATGATTTTTGAAATTATGTCTGTGGGGCAGATGTGTTCCTGGAATTCTTTTAGCTTTATTTGTTATGACTAGGTCTTTTCTAGAAGTGAACTAGACCATGGATTAAGGGGCAACTGAAAGAATTAGAGTTACTCATCTTTACATGTTGACACATTGCTCTGTGGCATTTAGGTTTGTCTTCAGGAGAAGGTGTTACCTTAAAGGATTAAGGAAATATTTTAATTCCCTGTAGCCAAGTCACATTGATTTCCTCTCAAACTAGTCTGTTAATAAACTTAGAATCTAAGACAAGACGAAAACAGTAAAAGACACATACCAGAGCAATCAGAAAATAAACGGTCCGCTGTTTATTGTGGGTCTAAATGACTTCAGAAAGATGACTTTATTTGTCTCAAATTCCAATGCACACTGCATAAGACTTTATATTGTTCCACAGGAAGTATGTTTTGCCACTGGATCAAGACTGTGCGCTGTAAAAAAATGTTTTATATGATGTAAGCTTATAATAAACAGCATAAGGAAAAAGAAAGACCATTTTGTTTTTCAGTGTATCTTTTTTAACCCTGCCAAGGTTTCCCCAGTGTAACACTTTTTTCTCTAAATTGGTTGAGCTCTGTCTCAAAGTTCATGTTAGTTTTGGAGGGAAAAAAGGGGAACGTAAATGAAGCAGGAATACATTTGGGACACCCATAATGGAGTTATCAGCATAGACTATGATTAACGTAGATGATTATGTAGATAAAGGTATGATCTGAAGTTTGCATAAGCTCCTGAGGGGATTGCTGTATTCTCTAGGTTTATTAAACTTGAGAAATCTCACCTAACTCAAAGGGGCACAGAGAAATTGTCATTTAAACTACTTTCAGGTGAAATAATATTAGGGTTTCCAACAATGTAGCTCAAGTGACATTTAAGATTCCCCTAATTATATCACACTGTCCTTAATACAAAGCTTGCCAAGCCTACAGGAGAAACTGTTGAATGGATGGAGAAACCCTGCCAGGGTGAGAACAACAAATTCAGTTCCTGTATTCTCCATGCTGCTTCTTTTTTCCTTGTGGCAATACTCCAAGAGAAAAGGGAGACTTAATGTTTTGCCTATCCCTTTCGGCTTCCTCATCCTCATCATATCTTTCATCCTCATCTTCATCTTCGCATTCACTATTGTGAGGGCTGGAATGCTGAGAGACAGAAGGTGATGGTGGCACTGATGAAGGTCTGGGATACCTGAAACCTTCCGTCTGGCAAAGAGAGAAGCAAGTTGAATATATTATCACAGTGTTCCTCAATTGGTTGTATACAGCAATTTAAGGATATCATCACTTCAAAGGAAATCAGTGGTGGGTTGCACCTGCTCTGCACTATAAAATTAAACTCCCTTGACACCAGATCCCCTCAGTCCTTCTCTGCCACTAAGTACATGCTTGTATGGCAGTAATCTTTAGTCTGTGCCATAAAAAATATGCTGCACTTCCAGTGCTGCTTTTTTGCAAAATATGACTATCTTTATTGAGCCTTACAGCCATCAACACAACATGAAATCCTGCTGTACTCTGTAGTTAGAATCTTGAAATTATTGAAATTCAGATTTCAGTCTGAAGTTTTAAAACAGTTTTCTTGTTGTAATGTCAATATCTGCAAAATCAGAACCAACCAAGGAATTTTGGCCTAAGCCTCCTTTATCCTTATTTAAGAAAATTAGTTGCTCTCTGGAGGTTTCAAATAACATGGTTCTTACATTGGATCACAGCAACCTCCTTTCTCAAACTAGAGCTAATATGCACTATGTAAGAACTGTTTGAAGGTGTGCCTTTAAACTGACCCCTTGTAGTTCTATCCGCAGCCTCCTCCTCATGTACCATGTATAGATGAAGGCAATACCTTGTTTCATTTCCCTAGAAAGTCCTTTTCCAGCTTTCCTTCTATTTAGTTTGTGCAGAACATACCCATGGCATTTATGAGAAGAAAAACTAGAAGTTGCCGCTCTTCTAATAGGAATTTCAATGCCAGTTCCTCAGCTGGTCTAAAGTGACATTGTCCCATCCAGATCACTCTAAATCACCTGAGGAATGGTTCCTGTATTGTACTTGGTACCCCAAGTGTTTGCATCTGATAGCATTAAAACTCCTGACTGAAGTTTGGGTGTATAACTTGTTGTGCTTTTAACTATGAGTTCCTACTCCCCTTCAGTTAAAACAAAACTTACTAACTTTCTTCTCTCTCTTTCTGTCATATGCACACATTCTCTCTCTCTCTCTTTGTAAAGCAGCTAAAATGCACATGAACTCATCTCCAAAAGCAGACTTTACCTTTGGTGGAGCACTTGGTTCCATCTCAAATTTATCTGGGAATGTTCTGCTGAGAGCCAAGTGTCTGGCATGCATGTAATACTGCAACATAAAAGAGAAGCTTTTAAAAGCCAAGGAAGTCATGGGTAGATTTAAGCAGGAAAAAACTGAATATAAAATGTGTATCATCTAAAAGATGATGCTGAGTAAAGGCTAAAAATGTTTTTGGTCAAGGAGAATCCAATTGATACCACTGCTTGTAATGAACACAGTGCTGTGAAGTAGTGAGCCATTCATGTTAGGTTCACACTAAAGTAGTCTGGAACAGAAGCTGAATAAGGTTTCTGTAAGACTAAGATGTATCAAGATGGAACCCTGCACTTTTTTCAATCAGTGTAGTTCTTATTGAGCAATAGGTATTCCTTGTTCCTCAAGACAGAACTGGCTCTTTTTTAACTGGAAAATCGACATCTATAACTATGCATGTGTATATACATAAACTTTGGACTCATCCTTGCATAGGAAGAACGTTACAGAGAAGTAACAACTATGAGTTTACTGAGAGCTGGTATTTAAGAATTTTGCAAAAGTATTTATGGATCCACTATATTCATGAGTCTCCATCACATGTTTGTGGTGTCAGGGTCTTATGCTGTGCTGGGAACCATATAAACAGAAAGGGCCTCACACAGGTATCAGGGAAGGACAAGGTCCAAAGGAGTCACAAAATCAATGTATGTGAATCCACTTTTTTGCTCCTGTGGATTTGAGAATACTACTCTTTTTAGTAGGTGGTACTGCAGTGTTTCATATGTCAAATTAAAACCACTACCTCGCCTTCAAGGCACAGAGGCAGTTTAGGAATGTAGAGGAGTCACAAAGCCTGGAACCATTTTAGGAAGAACAGGTAGGATTTTTGAAAGAGTCCAGATGACTTTGGAGCACAAATCCTACTAAGCTGATAGTGTTGTCAGAGACACAAGCTTTTTACATTATCTTTTGCATGAGGAGTACAAAGACCTCAGTGTGACTGTCTTCCTCTGTAACTATTCAGTTAAGTCACATCTCTCCTTACGAGTGGTGAATGGAAGCATTACACAGAAGTGTAAAGGCAGGCTTTGCCTTCAGCATCTTTGAGAGGCACTTTTCACAGCAGGCATGTTTCCTTGCATTGTAGCGTGATGCTGAAGACTGCTAGTCTGGAATTTTTAATACCTCTATGACATAATTGCACACACCCTGCCTAGGTATCTCCAGTCCAACAGATCTGAGAGCCTCTCTGTTCGGTTTCTTTGGATGATCCTCTGGCGACGGGACTGCTGACAAAATCCATACAGGAACTGAGTCAGCTGGTTGCATGATTCATCAGGTGAGCGGAACCTCCTGTCAACTATGTAGATGCCTGAAGAACACAAAAAAGGTGAAGATTAGTGGAATGGAAAATGGGATCTGATCTTTTACATTTCCATTCTACCTTCTGTCACATAGTCTTATGAACATTACATGTATTATGTGTTCTTTTTAATGTTAAAAGGCAGCTGTAAGTGGAACATTTGTTACTATTCTGATGGAATGGAAAGCTGCAGAGAAATAGGTATTTTTGTTTTAATTTTCTTCACACTTCAGGCTGAAATTCTGTAAATCATTCAAAACTCAGAGGCTTTGTTATTGTCTAAGTATGTCCAACAGGATTCCAGAGTTTCTGGATAAAAATACATAATTTTTGTCTCCCATAATTTGTAAAATACTGACTGCTTAAAAATTAGAATTTAGAAATGTAGATGGTCAGAATCAGCCCATAGGAGAGAAACTGTATTTTCTCTAGAAATACAAGTGTCTGCATAGAGATAGCTAACTCACATACATTAGTTGATATACAATTCTGGCAGAGAGAGCATTGAGGTAAACTTTGCCTCTACATAGTTTGTCAAGATCTATACTTTATTCTTGCCACCTTCCTTGCACCAGTGTGGTGTGAAGAAAAATGTACCAAGCCTCAGCTATCTTAATGGACAAGACAGACACATAACCACCTCAAACGAAGTGCCTGGTGTCCCCCAGGAACGTACAGTAAGTTACGCCAACACTTACATCTATGTTTTGGCAGAGAAGAGCAAATGACCTGTGCTCTTGGTCTGTGGCCTTCCTGAAGGCTCTCAAAGACACGTCTACACAGGCAGGCATAGCTATATTTTGCATCTGGCTCTGCCCCTGCCTCTGGGTCAGGGTATAGTTGGTACTAGTGGGGAGCTGCCATTGCCCAATTATGCAGACAAGCCAAGGAACTTAGAAAGAGGCTCTAGTTTGGGCCCATTGTCAATATTGTCTTGACACACCAGGAGATGGCCACCCTCCTTCTTACTACACTCCAGTCATGAACCGCTTCTAAACTTTTATACACAGATTCTTATTTGTAAGTAGGTTCCTTTTATCTTCACTTTTACTTTTTAGTATACATGATAATTTCTCTTTGAAGGCGGGAAGAACATACTTCTTGGACTACTCAAAGAGAAGCAAATTTTCACTGCTTCTTTGGAAGAGTTACACTGTAACAGAAGCATTAAAGGGAAATGCAGGGAGGCTCTAGAATAGGTATGAGGAGTGCTGAGTTTGGAAGGATAAAGGAAACAAAGGAGAGAGAATCTGGAAAGGGTTTGGATAAATATGAACACTTCAATGGCTTGTAACGCAGCAAGGTGTTCAGAGCTCTGAATATATTCCCTCAATGAACTCCATTGCACTAGTGAAAGCACAACATTGAGGAGTAACAGAATCACTGCTGTCCTTCTGGCTTTCCTATCTTAGAGGTGGTATTTTGATATGGTGTTAAAAATTTTACCATAAGCCGCTGGGTCAGCAACATGTTCCTGCATAAAACAGCCAAATCCAGAAAGGTTTGTGGTTACACTGGGAATGCCCATCACAGTACATTCAGCTGCCGAAAGAGACAAACAATAAGCATTTCAGGGAAATATGCTTTGAACAGTTTCACCTTGAGAGAACAAAAGAAAAAGAAACTCACGGACAGAAGGTCCCATTAACACTAGAGCTGGTCTGAAAACATCAAGTGAAAACTACTATGCTTTGTTGTGGATTTTGAGAAAAAGAAAAAAGAAAGAAAGAAAAAGAAATTTTAAAGAAAAAAAATCTGGTTTTGCTTTGAAGATCTTTGTGGTTCCCAACAGCTAAACTGAAAACTTTCTGGAGCCATGTTAAAACACAGAACTGCAATATATGGTCTGGACTGTTTTTCTGGATTTTAAATTGAAGCTTGTTGTACACATATGTTCCTTAGTTGTTCACAGCTGTTTACAAAACTGAATCTCTTAAGTGCAGGAGCATGTTAGCCTTTGCATTTTGATATTCATTGTTTGTAAACTGGTCCCTATAGCAAGAAAAAACCCTAACAGATCCCATCATTAACTCAGGACTGCATTCAAAGCTTGCTTTATAAAATTAGAAAATCTTTTGCAGTCATTTCAATCACTGTTGTGAGTATGCATAACTTTATTCAGGCTTAAAGAGTTTTGCGAATGAACTAAAGTCTAAACTATGCACGCAGGTAAAGTAAATACTCTTGTCTCTGAAATGCTGAAAGCTATCTACATGTCTTTCATTAATATGACAACAAAAATGGTGTCTATAAAATAGAGCTATAAATTGACCTTAAAAAAGTCACTTTTTGTTTCTGGGTGAATTAAATGGGTAGCAACAAAAAGAATCACTTTTGCACTAGTAATGGAAAGAGAAACTACCTTTTTAACCAGTGTAAATCACAGGTTTCCTAAAACCGCTACATACCAGTCTAACTTTTCTGTCCAGGTTTACTTTATTTTAATGTTCACTTCAAAATCATCCCTGGCTTTACACCTTAGCTGATACTAGAACAGGGAAAATTGCTGGAATGAATAACAGTTGTCTTACTTGTAATTGAATAGCTCTCTTAATTTTAAAGAAATAGCTCTGGAGAATGACTAGATTTGCAAAACTTCTATTCTGACTCATTGGCTTACAACAAATGCTTTTCAGAGGGCACCCCAACTTTCAGGTGTGTATCAGGACTACAGAAGGTAATTTGCAGGACATAAAAAACCTGGGCACCTAGGCTTCGATCTTCTTAGGTCTTCAAGTTCATAGTTTGTGCTGATTTTGTCAGGTGTTAAGTGCCTTTTGTAATTTTTTTAAGTGAGAAACTACACGCTCTTGAATCTTTAAAAATTTCCATTTAATTCTGTGAGATTCTCTACCACTGCGTGTATTTGTGGTAAAATATCTTAGATATGGTGTTACATAATTCTTTCAAGCTTTGTTATCTTGAATTAAATCCAGTGAAGTATGTTGCCTGGTAGCATCAATTTCCTTGCCCTACTTTTTTCCATATGTACATCCCTTTAAATATTCTTTTATAATCTTTGAATCAAGTTAAGAATTAAGTTTAAGAAATTATTTTTTGTTCCAAAGCTACAGACAAGCAAAAGATTACATGTTACTATGGGAAAGAGGCCACCGCAGGGACAAATGTGACTAGTTGTCACCATGCAGATGCCATTTTATAGTACCTGGCCCCCATTTTTTACCAGTTTTAAGACCTTTGCACTGCAGAGAAAACGAGCCAAAAGAATTTTTTCAGCACTCCAGAAGAAACTGGCTGCAAAGCTATTCTGCATCAACAGAACAAGTAGTCATCTTTTGATGAAAACGTACAAATTGCCTACCTGGAGTGTAACCCCAGGGTTCATAGTATGATGGAAATACACCGAGGTGGCAGCCTCTAACAAACTCCTCATAGTCCAAGGGCAGCAATGGGCTTGTTGAAGAAAGAAACTCCGGATGTAGGATCACCTGGATATTCAAAACTTACATTAGAGGTGAAAGAAAACCATCATCAATACATTTTAATTATCAATAAGCTTAAGCATTTTTTTCACTCTGGTATTTCCTAAGTATGTGGACAACACTTCCTTTGCCCATCTGTTATCTAATTTACTTCCAACACTAAAATGTATCCTGCCTGTGTGCAATCTTCTTCTGGAAATAGTACTGATAATGAACCCTTTTTCTGGACAGGTCTCCAGCATTATCCTTGTTGATCAAGCAAGACCATATGCATTGAGAATTATGTCTAAGGCTGGGGCATTTAGCAATACTAAATTTGTTCTCTTGGTCTGTTGTACCAAGGTAGAGAGTATTGGGATGTCTTATTCCAGAGGAGGCCTCGGGAGGATACAGCACTTCTGAATTTCACAGCATCCAACTGAAATACAGGAATACTCAACAGATCTCTGAAGAACTGAGAGAATTTTGAAGGCAGACGTGTAATAGCCCCATCATAGCAATCCTGTTCCTAGGCTAACTAATCTTGCTGAAAGACAAAGCTTATTAACTTAGGCTAATGTCCTCTTTCAGGACCCAAGCTAATTTATTTGCATGACTCTGCAGGGCTTGGGGTCACTGCTCCATATTCCACTGCTAAGTAGAATGCACAATGCCTTGTGTATGCTGTCCAGTTAGCTTTGGGAGGAAGAAGCGTAAGGGAAGGGTTTAACCTTCTCTGGGATTTTTTTCCCATAGAAACATACTGCAGCCATTATTCCATGTCAAGGATACGAAGTGTTATATGCTCTCTGCTTTCTAATGAGATAGTTCTGAGGAATTTTTCATTCCATTTATGTACAGTGCATTCTTATACTCTACTTCTGTTACATCTAGTTTATTATTACCACATTATGTTCTCAGAGCTCATTTGAGACACAAGCTTAGCAGAGAATATGGTAAGCCAGGAAGAAGCAACGAGGAAGTTGAGGAGAACATTTACTCAGTTACTGTTACGGGATTAATGTCAAAACACTGAGAAAAGTCATATGTCCTTGTCAGAGATGCTACAGCTCTGCCTTTAAAATCAAGGTTTGGAAGAGGGAGTATTTGCAATTTTAGGTTCTACTTTGAATAGGAAGAGATGGGATAGTCATAGTTAACAGAGAGAATGCCAGAGATTGCCAGACACCTTTGGAAGTCTCATGAAAGTGGGAGCTGATCATTTCTGTGTTCTGGCAAGATAGACATGGAAGTAAGAAATTATTTCCTTACATTTAGGTTCAACAGTTGATGTAAACATGAGCACAGCATGAACAGGAAGTATTTCTGCTCAGGATCAAAGCCCTGGTTACCTTCTAGAGCAAATGCTGAGTGTCAAGGTGCTATTCTTAAGAGATGAACCAATACTTCAGAAACATCTGTGCTCAAATCCCAGATCTCCAGTTTTAAGGAATTGAGTCTGTTACAGAGTTTTCCATCTGGGTGCAAATGACCTGTGACACTTTCTGGATTTCAGGAATAGTAGCTCCACATTCAGTACAGGAGACAGTAATAAGAATGATTCACTAACATTAGATTTCTAACTTGAAATTAACTTGCTTAAACAGCAGCTGAGGATATCTGTGAAGTGACTAGTTGTTACTCCTGAAAGGAAGAGGAAAGAAGTACTCTCTAAGTATAGTACTGCCCATCAAGAATTTGACTGCACTCCCTGTGCTAATGATCCAGACTGAGACTGTTTAAAGAAATTCCATTTTATATCTAAACCGAAAGAACAACAGAATGTACCTTTACTCTGTCTGTCCGGTTATTGAAAAGGCCAATGCGTCGGATGGTATTGAGGATTGGATCGTTGCCATCGTCAATCATGTTGTGGGTGGTCACTGGAGGCAGACAGTGTCGCTAAAGAGAGAAAAGGCAATCCATAAACCCGGCAAAACTGTTGGCAAGCAGTTCTGTTACCATTTTCTAAGGTTAGTGGAAGATAGTGGAAGATTTTGTCATCCATGTGGACAAGTTTTTACTGTTGCATTTTAAGGTAAGAAAGTTATGCTCGTATAATGTTGTCTTCTATATAACTAAGGCCACAAATGACACAATATGTCACAGGACTTGTCTGATTTACCTCAAAATAAATGCCTTTGTACTAAGTGTTAGAAAGCCCTACCATTTGATTTTAAATGTTGTTAGTCAACATATTATGTCTCTTTAAGAGTCTTATTTTACATATATCATATAAAGGGAAGATGCTAGGCTTCGGGAACATTGCAAAGTTTACACTTAGTGCAGAAGAAAAGAAGTAGGAATTCTGGGGTCCTGCATGTGGCTGGGGGGAATATCCATGGATTCCTCAAAATAATTAGTTTGGGTCATACTCTCATTACAAAAATCACAGCTGATCTTTAAATGTTACTGCTGAGAAGTATATTTGCTGAAAACGTTTTCAATGCATGCATATCACTATATGTCATACACAATCCTTAGTCACGTTTATCGTGATACTAGATGTTTGTCTTGTGTAAATAATATATTTTCTGACCTGAGTTGAAAAGATGGCTCTTTTCATTATGGTTATATCATCTCGGTCAAGAATCTTGTTCAAGTCTGGAATTTCTCCTCTGCAGAGGCAACACAGAGCCTATTTTACCAAATGACTTATTATAAGTTGCATAAAGAAAATGAAGAAATGGCAAGCAAGATCTGATCTGTAGTCTGCTGGTGTCAACATGAATCTTTCCTTTGTTTTCATGGCCCTTCTATACTCCCTATATTTTGTTCTCCCATAAACTTGCTGACCTTGAAATTAACTTTCCAAAAAGCTAAAGAAATCTTTTCTGTTTTTTAGGCACATTGTTTTTGCTGAAGTTCCAGTCATCTCATCTGTGCTTTGGGTCATTCACTTCCAACTGTCTTTTAAAAGGATATGATTGAGCCAGTAATAAATATTACTTTGGTGCTTTTTTAAGCTGAGGTAGCTAATTTTTGAAAGTGAGTAAGCCTTTGTGTTACTTAGTCATCCCCCATATCACTTAAGACTCTTTCCACAATGGGGTGCTAGCACCTTTAAATTTTTATCTATGTGATTTGCCTATTGAACAAATAAACTGTATACGGAACAGAGGGTCCCATATTCTTCTCCTGTGCCCCTCTTATGGATCTCAATATTTCTTACACAAAGAGCAGAAACATCAAACCACCACAGATAAACCAGCCACATACGTGGCTTTGCAAGGCAGAGCAAAATAACCCATACACTCACTTTAGCAGGGCATTGTAGAGTTTCTTTCCAAACTTTTCTTTCACAGATTGTGCAGTGTCCCTAGGAAGATAAATAAATATATGTGTAAAAACAGGAGAATGCGGGACAAAGTGAGACAAAAGAGATGCCTGTTGTTGGAAATTAAATTGTGCTTTCATGTATACTGATGTGATCAAGAATGCAGCAGCAGACAGAGGTCTGGTTCTCAAAGCTCTTTTATCCAGCCAGTGATCATACTGATGGGTTTCAGCACAACTGAAAATTTGACCTGCACCCAAATATGAAGGCACTGTGGAAGCCAGGAGCAGACGTCACTAGTGATTACTTAAAATATTTTGCTCTGATCAGTAGACCACACTTCCACCTAAGCTATGAAAAAGAGAGCATATATATGACTCTATATAGAGAAACATGATCATTAACACTGGACAGTAATCAAGACTGAGAGGTCTCCAATTTAACTTGACCTCATAGAAAGTTAAACAAATGGGGATTGTAAAGCAAGCTTCTCCCATTACTTTCTGCCCTGTTTCTTAACTCAAAGACTTTTGAAAACAAGTGCTAGACTAAAAGGTAGTTTGCCATAAATTAGTTTGCAAAACAGAAAATTTCCTGGAAAGCTCAGGCCTGTACCAGACATATGTTATATTTTAGCTAAAAAACTACCTCCAATGAACAGCTCTTCTAAATGTAAAGAGTCATCTCTATTATCCTGAAAGCACTGTTGTGAAAATAGCAAATGCACTCTCAATTTAAGTAAAACACCCTCTTCATGGAACATTTTCTGCCTTTCTGATTTCTAAGAATTGTACTTTGGGCTAACACAAAACTTATTAAGTGAAATTCTAAGGCTGAGAAAATCAAGGCTGAGAATCCACATACCTGTTAGTTGCTCTCTCCCAACTCACATAGACACAGTAGTGGATGAGTCAATTCTGAATGAGTTGTAAAGCAGCTAAATGTTAAACCAAATTGATCCAAATCCCAGCAAGCTAGTCCCCTCATGAATATATTTTCATACACTCATGCCATGAACAACATCCAAAACTTAATCCAGATAGGATAGACTACTTTTTTTCAGAAGCAGATGAAACAAGGGATTTTAGATCAGCCATTGTTTATTCCTTTTTAAGAGCCAATCTCTTCTTGTATGTAATTTCTGTAGCATCCTTAAAATCATCTAATACTATTATGTAATACTGATATCAGGTGGTTTTATCCTGGAGCTCCAGATTATGATAATGCTGCATATGATGATGGAGGTGGTCTTTTGCTTTTCACAGAGCGCAGGGGGAAAAATAGCTGGAAACAGCATTTTTTGCATGATTTCCCATCTTTAGGTTTACCTTTACTGTTACTATTGTGCCTGCATTACTGAATATCAAAGAAATAACCATGCAGTAGAGATACATCAGGGAAAAAAAAACTTTACACATTTCATTTAATTTAAACTTTCCTAATATCCATGTATTATTTACAATATGTACCTGTTGTCTTATATTCAAACATTACATACTTTACATCAAAGACAAAGTAGAGGCCAAAAGCACACATAGCAAGCATGGCTGCTTCTCACTGCACTTACAATATTTTCCTACACACTATTTTCCTACCCACTGAGCTATAGATCATCTGCTAGAGGCAGAGCAGATGAGATAAAAAGAAAAATAGTATCCTCTTAAACAGTGTCTTTCATCTACAGACCTCTAAGTCGTTTAGATTTCTATCATTTTATAAATATAGAACTGGTATCAGGAAAAGGTTAAACAGAGTGAGATGCAGACATAAAAGCAGAAACTAAGTCCTGTGGGTTTTAGTTCCTTAGCTTTAAGACAGCTTCTTTACTTCTGCAGCACAGTTTAACCACTCTTGCCACCTGATAAGGTGCACATTTCCACTTCCCTGATTAGGTAATTAATGTGTAAATACATTGAGTGAAATGGCATTTTTCACTTTTTTAAACAAAATTAATCCCTGATAACCCACCACTGATTTTCTTTACGAATTCCAACCTTCAGTTTTGCCATGACTCAGTTTAGAAGTACCTCAAAATATGTGTTTTTTCCTACGTAGAATCACATAGCAGGTGAAAGTGAAGTCTGCTCCTGCTTTGATTTTTTGTTAGGGAAGTTGTAAAATTAAAAGGTTAAATTGAAAAGGGCTGTGACAATTTTCCCCTTTTAAACTTCAGTGCTTGGGTATGGTCATTGCTTATTGTAGGCTACACAGAAAATTACATTACAAATTGTTATCAACTGTTATTCTGCTGGACTAGACAGCACAACTTTCATAGTTCTGAATAAACGAAGATAGGTATTTAATTTCTTCTTCCCAATGAATTTTCTAGAACCTTCAACTTTGTCACTGCAAAACAAGCACGATTTTTTTAACTTGTTACAAAGAATGGCAAGGCAAGTTTATTAAAAATTTCCTAGGACAAGAAAAGAGAAATTTTTACCCTTATTATTATTATTATTGCCATCTCTGTCATCCCCACAAATACATTCTACCCACAATCCCCAATTTTATCAGAGCAGAAAGAAAGAGCATTATTTTTCATCAGAAACTTTTGCACATCTTCTCAATTCACTGTACAAAGCCCTCGGTGAGAATGGCAATTACCAGAGCTGCTTCCGGACTGCTTGTCCTTTCAGAGTTTCCACGTTGAAATTGTTTGTCTTTGCTGGCATGATGAAGAACACAACAACTGTAACATCAGTCTTATGAACCTACATGGACACAAGATGGAGAGAAAAAAAAAAGCCCTCTCACTACAAGGTTTGACAACCATCTTTAACAGTAAGAATTAGTCACAGAAAAAGCCAGTGCACTTTGGTTGGTTGTCCAGGAAGGCTCTGATCTTGTACCTCTCCCTTTAGCTATGGAGTGTTTGTCAAGTCAGACATAGAGCTGAGGATAGATACAGGTAAACAGATGTCACCCAATCCCAGTCTGGGCAATAGAGATCTTCTTGGTTTAGAGGACATGGCTTAGGATGTGAACATAAATGGCAAAAAATAAAAATTCAACACACATTTTCTCACCTGACACAAGCTTTCTCACAGGAGTTAGCAATTAGTTTACTAGTTGGGGTATGCCCAGGCAAGAGGTAAGGGATTCCTTACAGCAGCATGTAGAACCACCTTCTGTAGCAACAATGCCTCAGAGGCATGGGCAGAAAGAGGCATGATAGCAACCACTCTCTACCTGAACTCCTAGCAAAGAATCTGCCAGAAAAAAAGCTGCAAGTAACTTCTTGCTCATCTCTCACATCCAGATACTGCAAAGGCAAAAACCATTGGCTGCAAAATCAGACCCTCTACTTATAGATGGCTTCACTTGCAGTTTTCTCCTGTGCACTAGCAACATTCAGAATACCAGGTCCCTGAGGGATACCTCACATGGAGCAGAACGAGGCTGTAGTCCTGTCAGCAACTATTTAAAAAAAGCTAAGGGTGAACTCTGTTCAGAGCTGTAAAAACTAAATTATTTTGAATTGGCTCCATTTTAAACTTTGGACACACAAACATGCTATAAGCATGTCTTTTCTAAGATTGAGGTACAGGGAAATTTACATTTGAAAATAAACTATGGGAGTCATCTATCATTTTAAGGTTCTTTCCTTCTCTCTCTTCAAGGCAGGTTCAAAGTCCATCATGCTATGATCTCAGCGTGCAGTAACAATCTGTCCCAACATTCATATCTGATTTCCAAAACATTAGTAAAATTTTCAGTAGCAAAGGAAAAGGACTCTATAAAATAAAATAATTCCATCAAATGCTATGTATTTCAGTGATATCAATCACTGAAAATTGTTTAAGAAACACCATTATTCCCAAATTCACAAGTAGTACAGGTATTCTGCTGTTCCCAATGGAATTACCTCTTGAAATAATTACTGAGCAAGTGTTCTTTGAATCAGGTGACAGCATGCATATTGGAAGAGTAATGCAATAAAGCCAGGCTCAGCTTATGGAGAAGCAAGTCCCAATACACTGTTCTAGAGAGCTTTGGAAAACTAGCCTCAGTTTCCTTTGACTTTCCATCATCAATGACTTGTCATTGATGTCACCTAAATCATTAGATACAATAAGAGATTGCTGCAATCATTGCTCAAGCAATTCTTTCCCTCTTACCACATAACACCTTCCAGATTATCAGCATTATAGGTAATAGCTATGTAAATGCCACTAAAAGGGAGCCAATGTTGCACAACTGCCATACAACAAAAGTCCGGTATTTGCTAAAACTGTGGAAGAAATATTTATGTGAAGTGACCTGTTGTGTGAGTGAGTGGATTAAGTATTTCGAGAAATTCCACAGGCTCTAAGGGTGGCGGTAGAACAAGTGTACTTGTATCAGCCCTGATGATAATATAGCATCAAGAATTTAAACCACATTTTCTATATTATTTAAATTATACAGTACAAAAGACAGAGTCTGGGACAACAGCCAGTTCATCCTTGCTATATGATAGAAAAAAGATTAGATTTTTTTACATTTTTTTATTTTAAATGTAGCAGTCTGTGAAACACATCTGGAGACATTTAAAATGACCTCATTTGTCGGTGGTAAGTGCTCTGCTCTTTGATCATGACAATGCATAGGACCTATCTTCATTAAAGTATTCCATGAAGGCACTTAAAAGCATTGCACTCATCTTTTCACTTGAGGAAACAGAAGCATGGAGGAGTGAATGGCTATCCCATACTTATTCATCAGGCCACTGCCAAACTGTGAATTTTAATGCAAGATTTCCATCCAATGCAATAATAGCACTCATAGATTTAAAAGATCATGGTCAGGTCCTAATGCATTAAGCTATTTGCTTAAAAAGATATTTTAAATTTGCATCATTAAAGGATTATTTTTATTTGCCTTATAATATATAAACCTTTGGGATAAATTCTTGAATCATATTTTCAGTATTTTCCTCTAAAAAAGAGATCACCATGGATTAATTTTTTGAAGTATATATTCAATTGTTTTTAAGCAGATCGAGGCCATTATTTACTCTTATGATTCTGGGAGAGAGCTTTATGGAAACACGGAATATTCCAAAATTATTTTCCTATAAATCAGAGTATGGCATGGAAATTCTTGCAGGTGACTTCCACAGTATGGTAAGTTTCAGCGTAAACTCTATGTCATCTACATTTGCAGAAGCTTTCTTACCCTCAGCAAAAAGTTTAATCTTGATAAGGCTTCTAGAAACATATCAGCTCCTTTGTTGGAAAACTCGTATCTCCCAGCAATGAAGAAAAATAAGGTCTTCTCAAGACTGAAGTCAAGGTGGCTGAAACCAAGCAAATTGACAAGCACAAAGCATTTCTCAAGATACAGTCAAACAAAACACACAACAGCTTTCTATTCTGGTGGGCTTTCTTATCCCAAGAAAACAATGAAAGTGAGGCTTTTCTGCTGTTCTTTAAATTAAGATGACTATCTTAATCTGATAAGCTGCATCTTGGGTAAATAATGAAAAAATCAAGATCTTCTGCCTGATCCCACAATCTGTTAACAAGCAGAGTTGGAACTGTTGTCTAAAATTCCTTCAGCCTCTGACTGAGAAATCCCAGACAGGTGGTAACATTTCACATCCTCTATGAAGTACTTGTTTAGTCTTCCTGCTTTGGTTCTTGCCTTGAATAGTCTTGGACAACCCTTGCTAATTTTTGAAAAGTAAAATCATACCCATAGAAATGACCTCGAATGAACTCTTGGATCCTAGCCTTGTACATGGAATGCAAATTCTGAAACTCATGCATTGCTGAAAATTTCTTAATGTTCAAGCCATTTGGGGTGACAACATCTGGAAAAGCAGAGAAAAGGCAGAGGTAGACATCTTTAGAGTCAGAGAAATTTTTCAGGAAAGAACCAGCACGTCTTTCAGTTGTCAGTATATGAACAGTTTATGTACTCCTGTTACTGATAGACAGGGGACAGCTCTAACACATTGGTCTCCTACCAGCTTACTCTACAAAGCTATTGCATGTGGCACTTGACTGGCTGTAGCACTGAAGGGTTTTTTTATTATTTTGACCTGTACTCAACATTAGCATAGACCATGCTGAATAGTGAGGTCTCCCCATGTCCTTTTGTCCTGTCAAGATTTAAGTAAAATCTCCATTTAGCCATATGCTTTTTGTGCAATATGCCCTCTTTATTCTTGATATCACTGTTATCTGCTTTATCACGAGAGATTGAAAGCTCTTGAAAGCAGAAGCTGTGCTGTATAGGTACTTATTTACTACATGAAACAAAAGAGGTCTATTTTGTCAAGACTTCTGAGGATTTATGAGAAAAGAGAGAATATAAGAAAACTTTTTAAAAGGACCACCTTTCAGTAATCAGTTGGATTTCTCCTAAAAAATAGCCACAGAATAGTATGCTTTACAATTTTTTGGCTGCCCTCTTCAAAGACTCACAGCATCTTACAATTAAAATTTGTTCATTTCCAGAATCTTTTCAGATAGACTTATAGGATATACACAGAGTTAGAAGGATAGACATAGATTGTTCCAACCAACACTGAAATTCAGCCACCCTTCACCTTTTTGGTAGAGCACAGCAGCTATTCAAAGGTTTGCACTAAATCTAGTTGAAGTAAACAAAAAGAATGCCATTTTCTTTTATTTGAGCTGGATTATGAAAGCCAGGTTGGGAAATGAAAGGGAAGGGCAGTTCTTCAGCAGATGTATTTCACAGTAAAACAACTGACATCAGTAGACTTATACTAATTTATGATCCCAAAGATTCTTAAAATACAAAGAAACTTCAGAACAGCAAGCAGTCCTAATTATCAGAGGATGTACTGGTGGCAGCTTCGTATTTGTTCTCCTGGCAAGTGTCATGAGCTGTCTAGTAAGTACAACCATTAACTGTAGTAATTTTTAAAGTTTCATTCATCATCCAAATAACCTTCAGTAAAATATCATTCCCTACCACATATGGTTCTTGCGAACAAAACAGCATCTTTGATCTCAGGGCACATGGTTAACTCCAACCCATACTGATGGGTTACTGATGGGAGTAATTGTCCTTGCTTGCCACCAATACAGGACTTGAACATTACTTCTTTAGGTCAAGGATACTTGACATTCAGGGGTTTTTTATCTCTTCCCCTGGAAGTAGAGGTTTGTATGTCTAGTATGTTTGTATGACCTAATACAAAACTGTCTCTTATTTCTGGAGAGACAGAGGGAGATGTTTTCAAAACTTCTATGGCACCTTTGGTTGGCTACATATCAAGATGATCTTAAAATAAGTACAGTCAATTACTCATATGATGCTGAGTGTACTTGTTTGGCATTTTTCATGCAAATACTACAGCCATTTTTAATTACTTCCTTGAAATGTACAGCCTTCTTTAGCAGTGTATATTTTTCTCTGCAATGTAAAGTGGTCATTAATTGCTCTTTATTTTGTAAAGTGTTTTGAGACTCTTTAGGCTAAACAGCAGCACATAAAAATATAAACTTTATTAATAACCATGCAATATCAAAAATTTTGATGGATCTGTCTTGAAATAAAGCATTTCAAACTAAAGACCAGTCTTTATTAAGGAATCTTTACTTGCTAGGTACATGGGATTTGATTCTCAGAGGCAGGAAAGGGGAGTCTTGGTGGGCCTGACAAGAAAATTATATACTCAAGCTTTTGACAAATATTGTTTGATAAAATATTGATCACAGCAGTAAGTCAAATCAGTGTAATGCAAGCAGTCATTCTGCCAAGTTTAGACTGGCAAACTGGCCTTTGTCCCGGCGCAAAAGCTCTTCACGAAATCACGTCTACTGAATTTTAAAGGGGCTTTTCCAAGTGATGAGATTTATAATTTAAATTGTAATCCAAGTTTAATGTTAATGAGAAGTAACAGAGACTGCTATACTTACCACATTTCCTCAGTTACTTTTATTTAACAACTTTGTTACAAAGTTTTCCCTTCAATAAATTCAAATGTAAACAAAAGTTAATTGTGCCAATTCTGCATCCCTCTTCTAAAGTTTTATTTTTAAAGTTTATCGAGAAGTGTACGCATTCTTTCCGTATTCACATTCCTTTGCAGAGTTCAGCCTCAACAATCTACTGAAAGACTGCTGACGTTTCTGAACAAACAGTGTCTATGCTGATTTCACAACTTCAGAGAGAATAAAGAGTATGAAAATAGATTCCTATGCAGTTTATCTGTGGTCTAAGATACAAAGAAACTATTCCCATAAGAACATATTTTTCCACTTAGAATTGTCTCCTAGGATCGGGGTACCAATTTCTATGGATTTCTTTCTAGCTCTGTCAACATGAAGCACGATATGTCAATTTTTAACCCAAACATTAAAAATATTTACTTGGTTTCTTCAAAGTTGCTAGAATAATCAAAAAAATCTCAGGCCTGTGAATCTCTGTGCATGGAATTCTCTTCAGCTTCAACTGATGTTCTATCTGTGAGCAGTCTGCAGATTTTCTCTCCCAAATTAAACTGGATTCAGACTCATTTCAGTCTCCTAAAATCCCAAAACATAAACTATGATTTTCAAGAGTAGCTGTTGTGGGGAGAAGCCTCATGCCAATATAAAACAGCTTCAAAAGTCTGATTTTCAAAGATCAAGTGCTCTGCATCTGCCAAAAAACCAAGAACTTTCAGAGATATCCTAGATCAGATGACTGAACACCTAAATTACTTTTAATACATGGCTCTCATGTTTAAAATAAAAAGGTTCATCATCCTGCTGACAATCTTTTGCATTTTTTCCCCCCATGATGCTTACCTGCAGATGGAGTATTGTGGCTTGTCCTTATAAAGCACTGTGCTGATTTAAAGAGAACTTTAATGACACATCAAACTAGGATCATGACTTTATTCAAATTCTATGCATGGAACACGACAAGGTTTGTTGCTAAGTTCCATATTTTATTAGACTAATACGAAGAGGAAAATCAGACAAACTGTTGGGCACATATCTTGACTAGTTTTTCCAACTGTATTGCTTGGCCTATAAGAAAATATTATATCTATGAAACTTATCATGGTTAGGTCCTGAAATCATCATGGCCACAACCATAGTGCTATTCCTAGCTGTGAGAGATCCAGCAAAATAAACTGTCTCTTTCAATATTAAGTAAAGTAAAACACCATCAGTACTGGAAATCAAAACCTATCTAATATTCTGGTTTGCACATGAAACTTGTTGCTACATTTCTAAAAGAATATATCCATCATCTCTAGCAAAGCAATAAACTTCACACTGTAAAAGCTGTTGAAATGTATTAGGTTGCAGCTTCACATTTCATCAGTTGACCTGATGGATCTACTACCATCACTGGAAACCCCACTATCGACAAAACTCCTAAAACTGAGAAGTTCTTGCAAAGAAAATCTAACATCCATGGAGTTAAACTAATGCTCTCCTGGAATGGTACGGAATGCAGTATTAAATGGTGCCGAACTTGATTTCTTCTGGATTACATATGCTACTAGAATGTGTTTCAAGTGAAATTATCTGATTTTCTCTTCTGAAAATAGGTTATTCTCTGTAGAATAGCCAGACATACCCATGCATGTGTCCTTGGTCTTCTTGTTTGTATACATGTATCTATTATTTTCATTCAGCCTGAGGAAACATTAGTACTCGGAGGAAACACAACAAGAACAGAATTTGGGTCTTACCAGGATTTCTTTTAAGCATATGTTCTGCTTCTATAGCTGTTATCTGTGAGACTGTGGTGAACACATGGGCACAATGTACAGATGCCCGTTCCATACAGTACCGATGGTAAATCTGTCTCTCTCCTGCTTCCTTGTCAATGTCAAACTGTTAAATAATAAAACAAACAAAAAAGACACCTGCATGATATGCTCATTAGACTTACTACCACAGATGTGGTCCCTCATGATAAACTTAATTTCCCCATGATCATGTGATTATGCTGTTGGTTTGTCTTTCTGGTTTTTGAACCATTTTATCAACTGCAGAGTTTGAAGGAGCATGAAAGGTCTCAGTCCCCACATGCTTGTGCACTCATAGATTTAGCTCTGCAATGGTGGGAGACCTAGATTAACGATCCTGTGAAAGGTAAGGGTCTGTACTACTCAGCAATACGTCATGCTGCTTCTTGTCTGGGTTTGTTGAAAAAGCTGTGAGAGTAGGGAAGTTGCTGGTAACTGAGGGTATAGGGGAGAGAAGAAAAAAGGAATGGGGATGAGTGGGAAATAAAGGGACTGGGTAGAATGGTGGGAATCGTGGGCTGGCAACAGAGAAATGGAATTGTGGTAGAGGGCTGGATGTAAGAACACCGTCACAGATCCTGAGGGAACAAAGAAAACAGAAAATGAGGTATTTTCTGATACTTAGATGTTTTTCCTTCAACTCCACCACTATTATTTGCTACTCCTTTTACTTCAATTTGAAATCCTTTAATTTCTAGAGGCAGATATAAGTTAAACTGCTAAGTAAATACCCAAATATTTCTAAATCACCTTTAAACCTTGCAGCTACCCCGTGTTTTTTTTAGTGAGCTTATACTATCCTGGTGGGAAGAAAATGCACAATACCTATTAAGCCCACACTTAAGTGTTTGAATGTTCAATAATGCCCACTGTAAAAGCACTATCATGTAGTCTAAAACAAAATAAATGCCAATGGGGTGTCAATGATTACAATTAAATTACAATCCTCTTAGTCTCAAATGATGTTTCACTTATGGGAACGGAAGTGTTGACCTCCTAAGGTCAACAGCATGGACACCAAATAGACTGTGTGAATTGCATGAGATTGATGGTGACTCTCAATGAGCTCTGTCATTATCAGTGCCTAATGCCAGGTGCAGTCTGATTTTGATTGCATTTGAGTCCGTAACTTCATTGACCATAATAGATTTAACCATTATTATAGTCTGTGCAGACAGAACGTTCTATAGTTAGGACTACCTGACCTTTGCCACAGCTAGTTGCTTTTACTACTCTAGAATTTAGTCAGAAGTAATGCTATTTAGACCACAACTTTTCATACTGAGTATTTTTTATTTTTACTTCAATATGTATAGATGTAGGTATAGATGTCTTACAACTGTTTTGCTACAAAACTTAAGTGCTTTTATCGACTGCACACTCTAATTTTGCAGTGGTGCTTCACTGTTGGTGAGAAAGTGGCTTCCACTATACTAACTGAAAACGCCACCCTAATGTGACCAAAAAAGGAGCCTTGAAAAATTTCAGTTGAAAAGTACTAGAGAAACTAGATACTTTCCTTTTGGTATTGATGATCCTCTACATCAAGAGTTTCTAACCTTCATAGAGATTTTTAGAAAAGCTAGGAAATGTGCTTCACCACATAATATGCTATACATTATGATACCATTTTTAGTTGTATTATCATATGTCATATTTTCTGCATTCACCATGAGAATTTTTGTGTATGAAAAGCAACCATGTCACAAAAGATCTTTTCTCTAGAACATACATCTCATTCATCACAAAAGTTGAATGGTAAAAAAGCACAGAGCAGGAGGGTAGATGAAGAGAAAAATAATAAAAAAAAAGTTAATTAATTTATTAATTTGACTCTTTAGAGTGTCATAGATCTCCAGCATGATGCTTCACTTACCCTAAACTAAATCTTTCACATGCAATTCTTAACAGTGTGCGCCTCCTTTTCTTGGTATGCTTGTCTGATCTGCTGAAGTGCTGAACGTTCAAATCTACATCTGAAATACAATGGACCTACGTTCTGAGGTTATAAAGGACTTGGTACTGTTAACACAAATAAAAGCTTCCCTAAGTAAATGTGGAAGATGTAGCTACCTCTCCTCACATGGGTGTGGTAAACTAATTAATTAATGTTTCTGGAGCATTCAGATACCACTGAAGAATGCTGCAAAACAGTTTTTAAGAGATATGTTCTTCAGACCAGAAATCTTAATAACATGTTGTAAATAAGGTCGGAAGCTGCATGTTGAACAATACCAAAACCAAAAATCATTATGGTTGTTCAACCATTCTGTGTATCAAAAATACAAAATGGGACAGTTCTTTAGCATGCTGGGCAAACACACAAATGGGATGGGGTACCACTGCAGAGTCACAACTACGCAAGTTTTTTCAAGTGTGTTTGATTTTGTATTATAGAAGATTTTTAAATTGCTAGCAAACAAACAGATGGCCAAACTTTACAAGGCCCTTCTCTCATCAAGAATGGGTTATTTACAAAATGGAATTAAAAAAAAATAATTGGGACATATTCACCAACTGTAGATAAACACACCCTCCAACACTACTAGGAGAAGGGTTCGTAAAAGGGTTGTTCAAAGCATTATGCCTTATTTCTTGGTAGGTTTATTTCTTTGATTGCATGAAAGCTTCTGTTTAACACATACACATATTGATGTTTATTTCTTCATTGCTATTCATTTTGTCACCTTCTGGAAATGGGGAATATTTTATTCTGCAGACCCTTGCATAACTTTCAGCACACTTTTTCAAAGGTACACAATTCCATGTCTATTAGCAAGTACAAACTGAGGTCACAGAGTTCTCACATTTCATTTGCTCTCACTCTCCAGCAGTTCCCTCCACCGATCTGTAAAGCAAGATCTTGACTTTTGACTCTGCTTACAGTGTGGAATAAGAAACCTCACTGTGCACCTCTAAGTAGGCTACAGAAAATAAGCCTTAGACAAGTTGAAGGGCAGGTTAAATGGAACTTAATTGATGAGACAGTGCAGGAGACAAATTTAGTCCACGCAATACTGTGTAAAGACAGCTGAGCTTGCTGTGACAGTATTAGCTCCGGAATTAGAGGCAACACGGGGCATGGCGCTGTATTGAGCCAATATGCTGAAATGAAGTGGAACACCAGTGCAGCTAGTTGGCTCTTCACCCCCAAACCACTGTTTGGCATTGCTGTCTGAATGCTTGTCTGCCATTGCTCAGACACCTGTGAACTATGTTCCATAGCATTCACGTTCAGCAAGGGCAAAGCAAAATATCTGTTAAGTGCGTCATGATTACTTTTGTTTGTTTGCTGTTATCAGCAAATGGGAACACTAGCAAAGTCCCAAATGAAAGTTGCATCAAGGGAGACACAGATCTAAGCCAGAATTAACTGTTTATATAATTATTTAGGTTGAAAAATACCCTTCAGAACATTGAGTCCAATCATTTCTTCACTCAGTGATTTTTAAAGACCAATGACTTCAACATCCACCTCGCTGTAAATATCCCACTGCTCCCAGAGAGGATCCTCTCCTACTCTGACTGTTAGAAACCAAGCACATTATTAGAATTTACATGATGTCAAAGATTAGGGGGGGGGAAATGCCTCCCTTATAAGGCCACTCTAATTTCAAAGCAGAACAGGATGATGTTCCACAGACTTTGCAGCAAAACTTGCATTTGCTGCAATGCAATTTGAGAAAAAAATTCATTTCTGACCTTTCTATGGATCCATGTGATGCATAACATTTCATTCATGTCTTAAAATTTAGCATGTTAGAGGGCACTGTAGATAACCACTGAACCTCCCAGCGTGACATTCTGGTTAAGACAGCTAAGATGAATGCAAAAAGAAGTGAGTATCAAGTAGTTATGGGATACTGTCATTATGCTTCTCTTGGAAACAGTGAACAGCCAATGAAGTCCAAATCAGACATTCCTACTTGAAAACAATTAAGACAAATTGTAAAGAATTTACAAAAGCATAAGAGGAATGACTTGAGAGACAAAACCCAGTAAAGATTATACTACCTATGTAAATACTCTTCTGAAAGACAGATAAGTTGTCACAGTCTGCATACAATCTCTAGATACTGATACTATACCATGCTTTCACAAAGCAAAACAAAACCCCCAAAAACTATGATGAAAGCCAACAGAAATTAAACTAAGACAGATTCAAACTGGAACTAAAATACATAGTTTTATAAGGAATAACTTTGTGACAGCTTTGCATAAATAATAATGATTCCCCTCACTACTTGAATATTACCTCAAGAGTGGACAACATTTTTGTATGTAGTTTTTATCTCAAATGAAATGTAGAAGTTTGATGCACGAATCTTTAGCCGAGGATTTTAAGCAGAGAATGAAATGACCCCTTCTGGTCTCTATAATCAGTGGCACACTTGAGTTCAGAAGGTGATTCTGCAGTGGAATCAGTAAAAGTCAGAGGCAGGCCTGATGTTCAAATTCCTTACCTAACAAAAGATAGAGTGGATCTTCACTTTTTGCATAATCTCACTGGCTTTGGTTGTCTGAATTATGTAACAATTACTCTTTTTAGAATCCAGTTTACATCAAATTTAACTCCCATTGATTTTTATCTTTTGCAAACTAGAACTTCCATTCTGGTATAGCTCTGCCATGCCAAGTAAGAATGAAATTGACACTTCCTGGCTTAAATCAGATTTCCATTAGCTGCTCTACTAACAAAGCAGATCAGCTTTGCATAACAATGAGCTTGGTGACAGCTGGGAGAATACTGTACTAAGGGAATGATAATTTGTGCTTCTATATTGTTAGCAATAAAGCTCTTGAGTATTTATGTTCATTGGGATCTTTAGTACTTTTCCTTTGAAATCTTTTGGGACAATTCTCCATCATTTTGCAAACTAGATTTGGCTGCACCTGTATGAGCCGAATGTAAAATGGTCTAAATAAAGGTGTTACACATTGGCAGATCAATCTTATATTAAGGAAAAAGGCAATGAAGAGACTAATTATATTTTTTTCTTCTCCTTAGAGCACTTTTTCCATTATAATTTAAAGAGGTTTTTCGTCAAGAAGCATCAGAGGCTGAAGCCTACAAATTTCTCCCTTATGCCAAGCCAGTGGTCTGGAAATCCATTTCAGGTGGTCACCTCTCCGATGAAATTCCAGGTTAGATCACTTGCCAAAAAGACTGCTCGCAGTACAGCTGTCTATTCACCTATGAACTAGCCTGGATCATCAGTGTCTTTCAGTCAGTTTATTAGAGCTGTTAGTCTATTTAAAACTCCACAGGGGTGAAATGAGACACAAACCACGCAAACAAACCACCAATCAACCAGTCAAAAAAAACCCCTCCTAAATAAGCCAGTCCCCTTAAACAATGGGGAAACAAATAAAAGATTAACATTCTTGATCTTCAGCTGAGAAGTCAGTTCCTCCTGAAGAGAAAAAGGCTTCACAGGACTTTTTTTACACAGAACATTCTGGATGAGCTGTTTTGGTTCTGTTTATCTTAGCAAGAAACATAACCTACTTTCACCAGTGTAAAAGCTACACTGGACATGGGGACATTGCTGCTTTGTCCTGGTTTGAGGTAAAATAGAACCGATCTTCTGTTCAGTAATTTTAGATTTCAGCTAAACCTCTCCTAACTAACTGAACTCTCTGAAATTAACTGCATATTTTTAAGACAGTAATGTGTTTCCAGAGTGATAAGACTTGATTGTTTATAATTTATAAATGTGTATAACATAATATATATTTTCTAAATTATATTAATTTAAAATTTATGAAGTTCAGTCCAGTCTAGGACTTTCCCAGTGCCTGCTTGTGATGTCATTCTGGGAGCTCAATACGCTTTGTATACTTTGTATATATTTCATAGAATCAT